>JAIFZK010000014.1:11095000-11275000 GCA_027481765.1 Tenualosa thibaudeaui
TTAATGTAGAATTTACAGTAGTCTTTGTGCTTGTTGAGAGCAAATTGCTTTGACAACTGAGAGAAATGCTTTGGTTTGGATCTATATTTGGAGCAAGCATTGTGCTCTTAATGATTTATTCTAATTGTCACAAAAAATAATTGCTGGCAGCAGGTGAACAGCAGGGGAAAAAATCTCATGCATACTGGTAATCTTTTCCAGACATGGCCCAGGAGTTACCTCTGTCCCTGTAGCTGTCTCCATTGAAATGATGATGATAGACTAACAACTTAAGCACTGTCTGTATTGAGTTAGTGTCATGACATGAGATTAGAGTTTTGTGATTCACTTTACATTGTATGCGTTCACTAAATTGGCTCTCCTTAAGGTAGTCAGTGTGTGTGTGTGTGTGTGTGTGTGTGAGTAGGACTGTGTGACAACTCCTCTGATCTTTGAAAGGCTCCTGATATTAAAGCATCAACTTTCAAATGAGCTACATTATCACATTTCTCAGAAGGGGGGACACTGAAGTGTTAAAAAAAGAACTACAAAGAGCGGCTCTCTCTTCAAACAAGTGAAAAGTAAAGAAAAGAGAAAGTCTGAGGGGAGATGTATGAGATCCCGGCACCTTACGGCAATCTCGGCAGGCAGACCCATATCATCTGAATTCCTTTGGACGGCTGCCACTGGGGGATCGCAGATGGAGAGCGAGCATCTCTGCATTGTACCATTTTGGTGTTTGTTTTTAATATCGTCATTTTTTATTATTATCAGTATTTTGATCTTGGGGACAATAAATAATTCAGCCAAGTTATATTAAACTGGCACAGCTCCTGTTGTTTTTGGGTCTGTTTTGTTTTGTGACATGCTGCATCTGAAGACCTTGTAGGCTGTCATTTTCTTGAAGAGATATTTATCATCTCAATTATCCCCAACACAGTAATGTGCCACTGTGTATTTTTGGATTTGTCTGGTTTGGTCTCATCTGGAGGCATTGGGTTTACTGCAGGGTGTTGAGTATTATTCTTTTATTTTAGATTGTGCTGCAGACTTCTGTGTGACTGATCAGATTTTCTTGCCATATTGACCAAATGCAAACAAGCATGTTAAGGGGCCCGATGAGAAAGGTGGCAGGGTGGCAGTCATTTCCTATGTGTCATGCAAACTCCATCCAAAACACCTGATCATGAACACACACACACACACACACACACACACACAGGGAACGGTATGAGGGTGGTGAGTCTGAGGCGGTAGAGTGTTCAGGGGGTTAATTAACATGGTTCTAAACAACAGCCGTGGCTTTGGCCTTTGTGTGGCCTAGCATTAGTTCCACTCCAGTGCGTCCATACTGCCAGAAACAAGCAGTGAGACACACTATTGACATCTCACCCACTCTCTCCCTCTCTCTCCACAAACACACACACACACAAAAACACTCGAGAGTCATGGGTCAGCAGTCGAGTCCCCTTGGGCCGTTGTTCTGGGTAAAGGGCCATGTTAACAGTCTGATTTAGAAATCCCTGTTAAAGCAGGAGGCTGCAAGACAAGTCCCAGGCTGGCTTAATTACTGATGACAAGTTTGAGGCGACGTTCCTTTGCTGAATACTTTAACACCGCAGAGGAAACGTGTGCTCTCGGGGGGAAACTGATGAGCGAGCGTGTGTCTCTGTGTGTATGAGCGCCAGTGCATCCCCTCCTGACATCCATCATATACAGTACATGCTGTTTATTATTGATGTCAGCCAACATCCTTTCTTAATTTGTCTCATTTCTTTTGGATGGAGATGATTCAGAAACAGAGCTCATTGGTGAGAAGAGATGAGAAACCACTTTTGGTGAGATGAGATATTGGTGTATGTTCAACGCATATCTAATGAGTCTAATGAGCTTGCCCTAAAATTTTACTGAATTTTTTTCCCCCACAATTTATTCATATTTTTTCTGATGTGAAATCGGAATCAAATTAGTCTGTCAGAGGAAAGCTTGGCATTAAAATTTAGAAAACAGCATAATATATGACAAAAAAATGTTTGTTCAAAAAGTCATAGTGGAACAGTTTTTCCCCATGGCTTTCAGACAGTGAGGGTATTGCTGAATGCTATTAAAGTTGTCTACAGAAGCATTCAGACTTCATCCGAAAAAAATACCACTATTACTATCAAGAGGAGTTCAGTCACCCTCATTATCAGCTGGCTTGAGATTTAACACACAAGAATTGGTGAGGAGAAATGCAAACCATCTGTGCCAAAAGAATCTTCCTAGATGCAGATCACTGGTTAAGCGCTAAGGAAGTTATGATGTTTTCTGTCAGGTTTGATGCTGCGAACTGACACAAAAAAGCCAGCAGGATAGTAGAGGTAGTAAAATATCCATGAAGTTTAGTGCTATCACTGGCATGTTGTTTACAGTCACTGGATGCCACAGACAAGCTTCATACACTAAACTGTAAGGGGGGGAAACTGGCCCATGTTTTAAACAACTAACAAGAGTGAACACTGACTAAACAAAAGTCTCTCACAGTATAAATGATGTGAGTGTACCGAAGTGTCTGCTGACATGGTGCGGCCTGACATGAGAACAGTTTCGTAAAGACACCGTACACTTGCCTAGCATACACTGCATCTTTTAGAATATGTTATCAAACGAGGGAAACGCCACTGAATGAAATGAAACACAAAAGCTATGGGAGATGGCTGGGAGTCTCGTAGCCCCCTTCTCTGACACAAAGGCCATAAATATTGAATGCAGTGAGAGAAGAGAAATCTCTGTTTGAAGTCTAGAGAGAGCACAGACAAAGAGCAGGAAGAAGAGGGGGTTGGTGGTGATTTGTAATTACGGTAGAAATAGTTCCTGACAGATTATTACACGAAAGGAAGGAGGAGGATCCATCAGAGAGAGAGAGAGAGGAAGAAAAATCCCAATCACCTCTCCACCATCGTTGGTCTCCACCTATCACAAAAACCAACCAAACACAACTGCCAAAATAAGGCTGACAAACAAACAGTTTATCAGGAATTACACACAGGAGGGGGGAGGCGAGGAGGGAAAAAAAACACTCAAGACAGGGACTCCATTTTGTTTTTCTGTGTCAGAAACAGAATATGGAATGAGTCTTTCTGCCGTGCAAGAACCTAGTGGGTGTCTCTCCAAAGGGAGGTTAATTACATTTGACGACATCCTTGTGTTCTCTTTTGTGACATCGAAGTAATCATCAGCAGTAAGACAGAACTGTGGGAGGTTGGTGGTGGTGGCAAGGAGGTGGTGAGAAACCACAGGAGAGACAAATGCCTTGATAATCAACCCCGGGCCTCAGACTAGGACCTGAATATTATGATTACTTTGGAGACACCTAGGCAACCCCCCACTATTCTGAACCAGCAATGGATCGCTTGATCAAGGCCACTCTGCTTAATGCATTCAATAGACCAAACAGCGAGGCAAGTCTGCGTTGATTGGCTCTGTCTCACATCAAACGGCTCTCTGTCGGCCACGAGGGTTTAGGATTATTTGATGCCAAAACTGGTAATGAAAGCCAAGCAGCTTGGGAACAGGAGGTTAAAACAAGGAAAAAGAGGAAGAGTGACTCGTCTCCGCTCTTTAGCCCCTTTTAGAAGACGGAAGTGGTCAGAAGACAGGTAGTTAGACTGAACAGGAGGCTGTCAGGGAGAGGAGGGAACAGGGGATTGTGGGTAATTATCTGGATGGCCTCATCCGGACGGGGCCTGTCCTGATCCTCCGACACCCCTCACGTCTTGGAGCGCGTAGCCTGGGGGCGAGCTCTCATCAGCGCTCAGGGGGCTGGTGAGGGGATGGGGTGGCGGCGGGTGGGGGTTTGTGGGGGTGTGACAGCACTGGGGTTATGGGGGTGTGAGGAGCAGTGGGGATAAGAAGGGACGTGACAGGGAACTGAACATGCTCCCAGTCCCCGGCCAACAGCGAGACCCCACTCCAGCTTTGATCACTGGACACTGACCTCCATGTAGGCGCTGAAGGTAGAGACAAGACGATGGCGATACAGAGAGACAGGATTTAGCAATGGAAGGGTGGAGGGTGAATTGTGAAGTATTTTCCTCCTTTGTCAAGAAGAACAGGGAGGGAGGGGGGGTCAAAAAGAAAAGGGTTAATCATACTTAACGATATACTGTAAAAAACCTCCCTTAATTAAAATTACCGTCACATCTGCAACCGCTATCCAGCCCTCATTACTCGGCTGTCTCATTACCCACAAGCCCCCGTGGGGAGGGACCCAATCAGTTAAAAAACACACTTCCACTCTCTCTCCTGCACTCATTCTCCTCATCTATATAAAGTCCTCCTCTGAACTCGCAGAGAGGCACATGTGATGTCTAGCACTGCACTGCAATATTTCCTGAGCCAATTAAAGCAGGCGCATTTACTCAAACAATGTGGAGCGGGGTGTGTGTGTGTCTGTGTGATTCTGATGGTTGAGGAGGAAATGCATTCTCTTCCTCTACAGTTTGTCAGGGCAAAAACCAAAACAATAACAAATCTGATACTCCTACAAATATGCCAATACTTTCTGCCAGGCAAAAAGGAATATTTAAAAATAATAATAATTATGCACATAATACTGAATAAAATGAACACTTTATGAAAAGGGATGATAAAGCCTTCTTATTTCCACCCCTCATGAAAGACCCAAGAGTAGATTTTCCAATAGAAAAAAAAATGTTTATTTATACATTTCTATATATACACACCAATATATATATATTTATACATATAAAAAAAAAACTTTGCAAAATACTAAATAACATTCCCTCTTGTATGCTGATATAATAACCTAAAGGAAGTATGTTCTTATGGCATGTGTTAGCAGCAGTTTGTCCTGATAGGCTGCCTCAGGCAAAGTGACCTTTGCCCCCTCCAGGGGCGAATGGGATCCTACAGCATGGGGGAGTCACAGAACACGCATGGTCCCTGCAGGATCCTCTTGATCCACTCCGGGTCTGTGGGGCACAGGGTCACACAGGAGAGATGAAACCATTAGGTGTGGAACAGCGCAAACTGTACAGAGTCTGCGATACCACAGGTGATGTGGGGTGAGACAGAAGAAGCACCATCCCACTGGGTAAAATCCTATCAGCAATGCTCTGCTCTGCATTGCACAGGTCATCGTGTGTACAGATCAAGGTGAGGAAAAACACCGGAAAAGTGCCTTTACTTTCACCACACACTCACAAAGTATTTGTTCCAGGTTTTACAAAATGTCGGCAGATTCATTAGAGACTTTCGGTGACCAACTTTGAATTATATTTAAAAACATTCAGGGTTGTAACCATTTTTAACCATCTTTGTAACAAAGAGATTTAGCTTCCCTTTCTGACATGAATTTCTCAGAAGTCTAAGTGTATGTGTTAACTGATGACTCAATACACAGAATTAGTTAAGTGTGTGTGTGTTAGCTGGTGACACAATATTATGGAGATATGCGTGTTAACTGGTGAAGCATACTCAACACATTTTCTCTAATGTACTTGTCTAGTACCCACTACATTTGCAATTTGTGCAAGTCAGAGCCTGATGCTAATAGCTATGGAGGAGAAAGTGTCTTACCTTGCGGCCCTGGCAATCGGGCGATGCTGTCCTGCAGTAAACAGCGTCTGTAGTTCACCGACTGGCATGCCTGGTACGACAGCACACACCTGAAAGAAGAAGAAGTGATGAAGAAGGCGAGACACAGTGGCAGTAGTAAGAGTGATGTGCGCTGTTTGGCCCAATAATCACCTATGAATTCTGCACTTCAGTGATCAACCATAAGAGGCAGCACACACCATACCACTCATAGAGAGCAAAGGTGGGCACCACAGACCACTGAAGTGAACGGATAATATGGGATAATATTTTCACTTCGTCGATCACAACTTGACACTTCTAAGCACTTACAAACACATCAGTATTAAAAGGTGATCTCTGCAGAAGTCACTTTATCAAATCTTGCTTCCCTGAAAAAGGAGCACTTCTATAACTTCTGATTGCAACAACCACAGGTATTGAGGTCTTAAATCTGTATGGTCTCCATTAAATATAATGGTGTTCATTTAATACATGTCTTATACTATGATGCGCTATTTAGAATGTGTATAATTTTCTGATGACCATACACTATGTCGTAGTTACACCTTTCTGTTCAGGCAACTCACGCTCAACTCACTGTGAAAGTTTAAATTGAACGGTCACATTAAGACAGGGCTACAATTCTGACCGACCACAGCGCAGAAACATTGTAACTTGTGGCCAAAATGGGTTTTAACTCTTGTTACACTGCATTTGGGAGTACAAGAAACTGTGACTACTAAAGTCAAGATGAGATAGAATCCTCGGATGTGGCACTTGACAATGAGATAGAACTATCGACCCGCTTTTGGCCATAGAAACCATCCATACAGAACTAGTAACGGCAGTTTATCCTGGTAAGTTATGAATGAGTCGATGTGTGCCAAAAAATTGCAAAACCACATAGCACAGATGTGGCAACTATATAAGCAAGATAATGAACTCCATGGCGTTTTGTGGCCTTATTACCACTTTGATCATGCATTATGATCTGATATTTGAACACCATGTTGTTCAGGACCATTTGAATGTTGTCTTCCCAATATGCTAAGTGAACTTTTTTTAAATGACAAAAACACTGCTATTCTGGGGGACATCTGGGGACTTTGCAGTATGTTAACTGGAACAATTAACCCATGTAGTTTATTTAAACATTCTACATTTCAACCACAGAATGTCTTGGTAAATAGTTGTGATGCTTAATGGCAAAAAACAAAGCTGAGTGAACCATTTTTAATGTTGTTGTGTATTATTTTTAATGTACGTGTCAGGACTACAGTAAGTCAAGGATAATGGCTGCCGAGGTGTCCTGATATAGGGAAATAATGGACAAGGTGAGGTGAAGAACATCACAATGCAAAGTGCTGTTTGCCTATGGCAAGTCCATTATGTCCCTATATCGGGATACCTGGGATACCAGGATGCCGATATCCCGCTTATCATCAGGTTACCAGAAATATTTTTATATTTATGTAATTATTTTCTTTAAGCAACAAACGGCGGGTTTGTAGCTTTGGTGTAGGCTTCGTGGGAAAGTAAATCCAGAAGGCTGCTTGTTGTTGTTATAGTTCCACTCTAAAGAGCACTGATATGGAATGGTGATTAAGCTTTTTTTACCAGCTATACGTCATAGGTGTCCCGTTATTGGGGAATAACGGACACCCTGTCAGCCAAACAGAAAACAGTATTTCATTTCTACGGGTGATAACACAGGTTAATCAATAGCTTAAGCAATATTCTGTTTACATAACAAGGTGCTATAATAAGACTTGAGGGGTATGGATGGATACTGTAAATAGCCCAAAATGGTGTTTGTCTGAATGAAATCAGATACAGATAGGCTGGGTGAAAAGTTTTTAATTAAAAAAATAATTTAAAATTGAGATGCTATTTTCCAGTATTGCAGTATCCACAGTTACTGCAGATTGCTAGTTATGTGTAACTTGATTCATGCAATCTACCTCCTCTGGCCCCATGACAATAGGAATACACCACTGTATGCGACCTAAGAACTCAATAGTGGATACTGGATGAGTAAAAAGTACATTAACATTTTGGTTAGGCTGGGATATTTTTGCTCACTGATGTTCTGAGTTTGGAAATCATAGGAAAGGGGTATATGAATCTGGTTGGGCCTCACCTTAGCCACAGGTGGCCATTGGGGCACACGGCTTGCCGGCGGTCGTTAAAGGGAAGTACGTCTTTGCACAGACTGCAATACTCTGGAAATGTCTGCTTGTTCATCTTCTTACACACGTGTCCAATGAGAACCTGAGGGACACAGAAGGAACAGGTCATAAATTAAAGGGGCTTGTGCCATATCTACAATTTGAGTGGTCTGGAGTTGAATGCACCACTACATCTTCGATTAACACATGAACATGAAAATGTTAATGTGTCAATGCAAAGCGTTGTATGAAAACAGTAATTAGTGTTTTGAGGTGTTTTTGTAATTGTTTAAAATGAAACCACATATAGCAGTTTCAGAGCAGAAGAAAGTTGGGCATTTAGCAGTTGTTTTACATTCTGATTTGCATTTTGTTTTTTTTCTTCTGACAATTGCCCACTCCTTTGCAACAAAAATAGAATGTTACCAGACACAGTATGTCTGCCCACCACATATTAAACACACTGACCTCAATATGACATTTCCTTATATCAAACAGACCTTTATGAGAAATAGAAGAGCTAGGCTATTTAACCATGTCCTAACCTCAACATGTAATGGTTATATTGGGTACTTGCTTAGGCTGTATATTCCTCAATGCCATATTACTTCAACTAACCTTAACATAGTCATCTACAGCTAATTAAAAGAAACTCATAAGAAATACTCTGAGTGTGTCTGTGTTTTCTTGGGTTCAGTACACTGAAGTAGCACAGAGACACCCTTTTCACTGCTTTAACCTCAACATGCAATGATTATATTGGGTGCATGCTTATGTTGTTTCTTACTTAAAGCCATCTTATCAAAGCATCCAGTACATTTAACTCTGAAATATTCTCTAACTCTAATATCTAGTCTGGTGGAGCTGGCTCTCTCTGCACTTTGTGTAATTTCGGGAGCCTTATAGGGTGAGGACTTTATAACTTTAACTTTAAACTTTAAGCTTTGATTCCTCCAAACTCCATGCGTAAGTGTAATATCACCACTCTTGGCCATTCCCCTGTTCACAGATTGGACCATTTTTCTTTGAAAGGTATCCAGGCTGTAGCAAAATAGCCTAATATTGATCCCAGTGCAGCCAGGCTACCTAAGATAGGCATTCAGTATTCAGTATCACATTTATTGCATTTTTTTCTGTATGCTCAGTGTCTAATGAGATTTATTCACAGATTCTTTGTCCACATTTCACTAGCCTAGTCTATGGTTCAAAGGCTGGGATCTGTTTTGCTTCGCAGCCTGAAAGCTGCTGCAGTATTTTGTAGTCTTTCTGGTCTCTTATCCATTTGTATGTTACAGCCTAGAGCAGAAATTTCAGCTAACCCTTCTGGTCCTGGAAAACATCAAGTCAATCCCATTGAATCTGTGACACTGCTACAGCATTTCTTACCAAGTGCATCTTGATCTTTATGTAAACTATGAACCTTAATGTGATTAGACTGAAGTCACAATGCCCTTACCTTAGCCGCTCTGTCTTCACAGTTTTGGTCGTTGGCAAGGAAGTCGCAGACGCCCCGAGCGGGGATGCTAGTGTTCTCCGTGATCCAGGTGTGCAGGTACACCTCCCCCAGCACACGCTTCATGTGTTCGCGTGTCAGGTGCAACTCCACCACCTCCATCCAGGCCAGCACCTCAGTCATCCTGTCCTCCTCGGCCTTGGATTTGTCCGCCGCGCTCTGCCCTTCTCCATCCCCTTCCCTGTCGCCCTGGGCCTGGCTCTCCTCGCCTTCAGCCGCGTCTCCTTCTCCCTCGTCCTCCCCCAGCATGGGGGCTTTGGTGTCCTCATGACTGGGCCGCCAGCGCAACTCTGTGGGCGACTTCTGCAACGATTGGTAAAAGACCCGACACAGGAAGAGCTTGAGCCTCCACAGGTAAGTGGTGCTTGCACTATGAACCTTTTCATCCAGCTCATCCATGAGGAGCGGTGGGATGCGCTTATCCCGAAGCACCTTCCAGCGTAGCAAGTCCAGCAGATCGGCCTGCCGAAATAGGTTCTGTACACCCGACTCCAAAAGCTCAGTGGCAGCATCCTCAGGGGTTTTAAGTGTCACAAACTGTACCTGGAGGTGAGGACAAACGCTTGGTCAGTTTATGACCCTGCAAACGGACATCCACACCAGTGTGAACAGCATAACGTTTCCCAGCAGAGCTGCCTAAGGGCTGATTCATAGTCAATGCAAGGTTGCACAGACTGCTGTAAGTGTAAGCTCACCCATGCATTTACAGGGCATCCTGAGAATGCCATGGTACACATTGTTGTGTCAAGTTACAAATTGCTACACAAGTACACATCGTGGCATCCTTTTGGTAATTTGATAAATCCGTTTGTGCAACCTGCATTGACAATGGATTGGTCCCAAGTCACCTCACTAAGTCAGATCACAGGAAACACCTGCTATGATAGAGAGGGTTTTTTGAGAGAATACTCAATCAATAAATTACCATTCAGTTAGTTGTTTACTTTAGTTACTTTACCTGGTAGTGACGTTCAACTGGGTGCAGGCCATTGGTCATGCCCTCAGTGGTGACCATCGCCATGTACGCACCGTACGGGCTGACACTGATGCCATGAATGCGTCTCCCGACAACACCCTCAGGCAGCAGCACCTCCTCCTGCTTGAAGATCACAGCAGTGTCTGTGAAAACGGGCGTGAGTTTTTTGACATGCCCGTCCAGCGCGCAAGTATACACCGAGCTGCCATGGTGGCCCGCACTGAGTGAGGTGATGGGCAAGGCGTGCAGGCCAGTGACATGCGAGTGGTGCACATTCAGACCTGCCTTAGTAATGAGCAAGAGGCACCAGAAGAGGTAGGAGCCGCGTGCCGCCACCACCAGGCTGCAGTTGCACTTGTGCAGCGGGTGAAAGAGCGTCACACAGCGGATCTGGTGCACGGGGATACGATCCGACTCGGGCCACAGTATCACGGGCTGCCGGAGCGTGAAGTAGCCCTTGACAGCGCGCAGGTTGACCGGCAGGATTTTGACAGGCCCCGTGCCACTGCCCACAATCAGGCCACTCATACGCCGCCCGCCGTGCTCATACTCCCACCAGGCCAAGACGCTGGGCGAGGCCATGTCCGAGTGGATGGTGTTGCAGGAGAGCACAGAGTCCTCGCCCTGCAGCGGCAGGCTGAACTGCCACACCACCAAGTCCCCGTTCTCCATCAGCACAGCTAGCAGCACTGTCTCTATCTCCTGGCACTTGTTGTTGGTCTGCACCTGCTGCCTGGTGCACATACCAGACCATTCCATGCGCACAGGCGTCTGCATGCGATAGCGTCTGCGCAGTTCCTCTGGGTCAGTCAGTGGGGCAGGATTGGACTCCGTAGAAGACGAGGAAGAGTTTGAGCTATCGTGTGAAACAGCGGAGTAGTTACACTTTACTAGCATTTCACCATACAGCCTGGTGAGGTCCACCTCCTGCGTCCACTGCAGGCGTTTCCGGCTGCTGTGCACAGTCAGTCGGTTGTCCAGTGTGAGAGTGGCTAGCAGGCAGCGGCCATTGACGTCGCAGCCCAGAGGTGACCAGCTGGTGTACTTCATTCCACGTGGTGCCCCAGCATGGGGGTTCATGACTTTGTCAATCATGAAGGTCTGTGCCACAGTTGGGTCAGTCGATGTTGCCAAGTCATTTTTCACTTTCAAGACTTCTTCTTCTGGGCCCACCTGTTGAAACAAGGTTGGGTAAAGGTAGATTGCTGCAGTGGCTGCTTATCGATACACAAATGGTTTGTTTTTCCCCTCCTGTAACGTGTACTACACTTAAACAGTAATTTGTCCCAGGGCGCTCTGAACAAAAAAAAAAACCCAGCACGTGCAACGCTGATTATTTATCAACACGCGAGACACTTGATGATGTATTTCACAAATAACTCATAGCCTACATCGCTAACCTGAAGCTAGCAAACAAACTGTGTTGATACTAACGACAACTACACAATAGCACTGTTTATTACCACGACACAGCGGGAGTCAGTCTTACCTTAAACTCGTAAGTAGTCTCTGGTACAGAAATCATGGTTCGATGTAGAACCAAATTCTGGTTATGAACATTAACATCACACACGACTTCCACAAGAGAGATGCTGGTCGAGGTAGAAACTGCAAGTCTGTGGTCCTCTGACCACGCGAGAGGCTCAAGACCACTGATGGGACTTAATAATTTTATCTCGGGTTCTCTTTTGACGATCGGTCCCAGTGCTGCCCAGGGATCTGTCTCTTGTTCGGGTTCAGAAGCAGGTTCGTCGCCCATCCCATCTGGGGCACAAGTTGGGCTAGAAGCCGCCATTTTCCAAATGAAAAATAAAGACCCGTCTCTAGGAAACTACGACGGCAATAGAGGAGGGACATATACAGCGCGGTTCTCGGTTGCCAGATTAGACGAAATCACCCCCTCCCTCCATCACAGTCTCATAGCCTTAGGAGTTGTAGAAGGGAGACAGTAAAAATTGAAAGCTTAATTTTTATAGCATTGCAGTGCTTTCTAGCCTTGAGAGTTCATTTTTATAACGATTTATTTTAGTTTTTACATTAATATAATTTTCATTTCTAAATAAATATTTTGATTTAGCCTAATATGCTATGAACACTTAAAAGAGAATAACTGTGGTGTAACAGATAAATAACAGTAGTTAAAAATAAACAGACTATTGCAGGATTCTTTCTGGTAAATGTCAGTAGACTACACGGCTATCAATCTGAGAAAACACAGACAAATAACAGTTTGGTAAAGGACCATTTATCATGGCATCTTCACTCCTGGTGCCATTTTATAAACTGTCATGCCAGCTGAGTGGTGGAGAGGTCATCAATTGTTGGGAAAATATGATCACCATCAAGCTCGCTGCAGCTTCTGGGAGGCCAGTGTGACAGACAGCTGAGTGGCATGTAAGATAATGCATTTCACTAGCCAAGAAGAGTCAGGGGTCAGCCAAACCTGGTTTTGTTGTATTCTACTACTGCAGTGCTACTGCTGCTGTTCACAGGCACAGCAAGGAAAGAAGAAAGCAGTGATGTCAACAGGAATTTGCCATCCTAGAGTATTTTGTTCTGAAACAAATTGTTACAAATCTGTGATACAAATATTATAATAGTACCATGCACATTCCAGTGTCTCCCATTTCTGTCATTTGTTTCAATAATCAGATGAATAAGTAAAGGGGAACCTGGGTGTATTTCAGTCTTAATGAAGCATGTAGCAGATGAATATTTCAGAGCCCTGCTGCGCGTCTTTTTGTGGGTTTTGACTCGCGTTGATCTCGGTGAGACGTGTAGAGGGGACTGTGGGATTAAACATTCATTAAAGCCTGTCTCTTAGATTCGACCCCTGCCTTTGAGCTCTGAGCTTCGGGGCAAACCTGGTCCTGCAGGACCTGAGGGTCTGTTGGGTCAGATCGTGTTCCAGAGCCAGTGGGTTGAAGTCACCGGCATGTTCAAGTCAGGTTGATTTCCTCTCAGGCAGATTGAGTGCAGAGATTGGATGCTGTTGGGCATGGAATGAATTTTACAGGATGTGAGCCACAGCATGTGTTTGTTTTTAAAGCTATTTATTTTCAAATCTGACCACTTTTCAACAGTTTTTTTTCTGCCATATTAGAACAAATGAGGGCGAGAGCTTGCCATGTGTAAATAACGTGGTGTAGAATTACTGTCTGGATGCATTATTATTTTTGCACGCTTTGAGTGTGTGTAGCCTCGGCGGGTCTCACTCTGCGTGTTCCTTGGTTCATGTTCCTGGGGGAGATTTTGACGCATGGCTCATCAGGCGGGTGTTAATCATTCAGAAGCACAGTCAGACTCAAACACACACACACACACACACACACACACACACACACCTCCCGGGACAGCTGCTGCAGTACGTTACCCAAAACACGCAATCAGTGATATAATCATCATGATGATAATGAAATGCATTTAGAGCACAGCAGCCCACAGCAGTCTCTCTCTCCCCCTCTGCTCCCCACCTCCTTCGGGGTTATGGGTGAGAGACGTGGGCACAGGCGGAGATGCCAAGCAGCCGATTGCCCATCACCCCCCTTTTTTTTCCAACACACAAACTACCTTCCCCCTTTTCTCTTGTAACCCTGCTAAGCTGTTCATCAGCGATCAGGCAGCACGAATGGGGGGGAGGGGGGGGGGGGGCGCCACTTGAACCCGTGTTCACCTGCGACTGTAGCGTCTTCTTACTTGACAGGTGCTGTTCTCTGCCAGAGCTCTGCCATGGCTGCCTGATGGAGGACGGCCTGATGCAGGGGGCCTTCCCTGGGATGCCATACCAAGGAGAGGCCCTCCCAGCCCCTGCTGGTCCCTAGAGCCCACAGCTGGGTCCAGAGCTTGGGCTAAAGCCACCCCCGACTAGTGGGTAGGCGAGTGCAGGCTTGCATGATGCTTAGGAGAATATTTTTAGAACTTCCACGCTGTCTTCTTCAGGCATGGCTGAGTTTGGATCCGACAAAATCAAGGTGACATGTCATCCTGCTGTCATTTGTGTTTACTTTGTTGGGATTAATACAGTATGATTTCCTCACAAAGCATGTAGCATTTAAACTTATTTGCTAGTCATGTAGCCTACAACCTTTTTTACTTTTACAGTAAAACCAACTTGATTCAAAATCATTTCTGCTCAAAAAAGTTATCTTCTGTCCATACATGAATTTTTTCATGTTCCAGTTTTCTATTCTAATTAAATGGATTATATTGCTCACTGGTTAGTGTACACATTCTTATTTACCGAAATGTTAGTGTGCTTTCCTGTTCCACATAATTGGTGTAGATAAATAATTCATATTGTCAAACACTGCCAAAGAATATCTTAGAAGTAGGATTATCATGAGTGCAGGGGTCGCAATAGTTTACCTAACTGCACTTAGTATGTGTAAGTATTTGCAGGAGTTCTTGCATTTTTCATTAGAATGGCTCATAATGAAAATGAACACAAATGCAAGCCAGGAGATAAATGATCAATCCTACAGATGCACTGTGATAACATTTTAATTTTTTATTATCTGCAATGATTAATTTAAAAAAAGGCTTGAGGTTCTATGGAAGGGACAGCCACAGACGCAGAATTACACTGTCCTTTGAGACACTGCACAGTCAACTCTCTCTTTTTCATTCTTGCACACAGCATGCATGCACTCATGCACACACACACACACACACACACACACTCTGACTTCACATTTAGTGGATTGCTAAGGTATAGAATTCACCCCGGTTAGGGTTGGGTTTTACACATTAGCTTATGCCTCACCTTACACCCACAGTTCCACTCACACTAACACATGAATACATATACATTCTCTGCTTACACCCTAGCCTTGGTCATGGTCTTGACCCTGTCACTCAGCTGTGCTGTCTGTGGGGGGAAAAAACAGTAGCAAAATAAAACACTCCTAAACAGGAATAAAACAACACAAAACACCAAAACAAAGTTTGTTTTGCTCTAATAATATAGTAAATGAAATCCTCAAACAGTTTGAAACGGTATGTATTTTTACATGCACAGTAACATAGCGACTTCCAGGTGCCAGTCTTCCAGGTAGTTGTGGTGTGCTCTTTTCCTCCTTTGCTGTAGGGTAGCCGTGCCCGTCCTGTGCCCTGGGCCTGGCAGCTGGTGATCGGCAGTGGGCAGAGTGTGCCCTGTGGCAGTGCCAGGGGAGGGCACAGAGGGCGGGGGGCTCAGGGCCACTCTTGCCCCTGCCTCTCTCTGGGTGATGGGACAAGACCGGACCGCCCATATGGCACTGAGTGTACACACACACACACACATACATTAGTGTGCTATGAAACTGGACGCTTTCCTACCACCCCTCCAGTGTTATGGATGGGTTTGATGATTGGACACCAGCAGCAGTGACCGGGACAGTCCAGTGGATGTGTTACGTGATTGGACAGCAGTGGCAGTGGCCAGAAAAGTGTGATGGATGGGTTTGGTGATTGGACAGCAGTGGCAGTGGCCGGGACAGTGTAATTGATGTGTTTGCTGATTGGACACCAGAGGTGGGGACAGTGTTATGGATGTATTGGTTGATTGGACAACAGCAGCAGTGGCCTGTTAAGCATCAAGTTCTCCAGCTCCAAGCAGCTTTGGAAAGTTCATTTTAGCCATTACCAAGCTCTCCCCTTGACAAGTGTTAAGTAGGCCACTAAGGTGATAATTACTGTCACAGCAACACCGCTGCTATCATGTTTTATAATGTATTACCACGAGACATTGTGGAGGGAGTCCAGCATTTGATGGAGAATTTCCTCATCTTATACACCTGAAATAAGTTTCTCATTGCCGTTCACAGGATGAACTCCTCAACTGTGTTCCATTAACAAGAGTTATAATCAACAAGTGACCCACAGAACACCTTGGTCAGCCTGACCTTCCTCATTCTCATTGCTTGAGGGCTGATTTGGCCAGTATCTGGTGATCAGTCCTTTCTACTGTGCATTCAGGTGGAAACCACTCCCCACATACACACACACTCTCTCTCTCTCTTTCTCACACACACACACACATACTCAAAAACTCATGCCGTCAGACAACAACAGGGAGAGAGGACGCCCTTCAGCTGGAGGTGAAGGAAAACTTCCTTTGCCAGCTCCCATTAGAGCCTCCCCAAGTGTGTGTGTGCGGATCCAGGGCCTGAACGAACGCAATGGGCATCGGAAAAAGGGGGCAAGAGCCCATCCACCACCACCACCACCCTGGCACAGACCCCTTGGCTGGCACAGCCCCCGGCACGAGTGGTAGTCAGTCAGTTGGGCAAAGGTGCGTGCGGCAGCGGGGCATTTTTTGGAAAGAGCCAGCATTTAATCTCCCAAATGCTGCTTACGGCAGAGGGCTTTCTGTCCTGTTAGGCCTGAGCATCCCTCAGTGCCACACACACCGATGCAAATAGAACTAAAATTACCCCCATCAGCCTGACACAGGCCATTTGTATCAAGGACCTATAAAAGGGGAACACCAGAGGAAGTAATTATGAGAAAGTCAGCAGAAAAAGCACAGTTCAAGTAGATCACGTCCTATTTTTTTCTGCTCTCCAACCCTTCTCTTATCCCTCCTGCTCTTTGAAATGCTCCCTCTCATGTAACTGAAAAGCCAGACTGCTAAACAGGTCAGTCATATTTACTCTTCTCTCTCTCTCTCTTTCTTTCTCTCTCATTCAGTGTCTCGCTCTCTCTCTTCCTCTCATTTTTTGTCTCACTCTCTTTCTTTCCACTCTCCCTCTTTCTACCACCTACATCTCTGGATCTGGAACAAAAGCCAGCACCTCTTCTCTCTTCCATCTCCTCTCCTCTCCACCACCTCCTCCTCCTCCTCCCTGCCTCTTTCCTCTCCCACACCCCCTCCTCTCCTGCCTCTCTGTTTTATTGGTGACAGCTGCCGCGAAAACAAACTCTCCGAGCGAGAGAGATGGTGTGTCAGCGGAAGGTCCTTTAGCCCGCTCCGCTAATCTGTCACCCGCGCCGCGCCTTGTTTACTCCGGTTTCCTCCCCGCTCGTCCGCTCGTTCGCTGGCTAACCAGCCGATTGGGCTGACCGCGCCCGGTGCCGCGCGTCTGCCTCGTAATGGCGACAGATGCTGACCCGCAGAAGTGTGAATCTCGCCGATTTCCCCCCGCTGTCAACCTGTAAATTAGAGCTATCGGGAGTAATTAGACCCGATAAAACCCTTCTAGAGTCTCACCCCCACCTCTCCCTCTTCATAAGTCTCTCTCCCTAACTCACTCTCTTTCCCCCATCACCCCGCCCTATCTCGCTCTCTCTCCCCCCATCATTTCCCCGTCCTTCCCTTTAGCCATCTCTCTCTTTCTTTCTCTCTCTCTCTCTTTCGGACTGGCAGTGACACCAGAGTGCAGGATTTAAGAGGCGGAGAGGTTGCTGGCATGCGGGGCTCCTGCCGTTAACCTGTCTGTGACATGGCCTGTTATTGTGCAGCCACCGCTGCCTGACCGCGAGCACTGGTCCTTAAGGGGACTGCAATACATGCTCGAAAACAATACCGCACTGGGGATTTATCTGTTTGCTGTTTACTCATTTCTCCCTTTCTTTCTCTTCCCTCTCTCTTGCCCTCTGGTTTCTCTCTGTTGCCCCTAATTGTGTGCCTTTGGCTCTGTCAGTGTCCTTGACATAGTCCGATGTCATTGCTTTGGCAGTCTGGGAACATATTGACCTTTTTTCAGTCCTGTTGAGCATTCATTCTTAGATATGGGAAAAATGAGAGTTTTCTCATTTTCCATGCTCTGCTTTCATCGATACTATCTGTTTAAACTGGGCAAATTTCAAACTACAACCATTTTTGATGCATCCAACTTGAGAATGCTGACAGTGATGTAGGTATGAGCTTTCATAACATATTTTTTGTAATTTTTCACTTTTTATAAACTTATTTCACCAGTCCATTAGGGTTAGCAGTTAATGCAGTTAACCTGTTCGGTCTATGTTCAGTCTGACTTGTGTGTGAGTGGTGTGGCATACTGGATGGCAGGACCTTTGTTTTTGAGGGGCTCGGTGACGCCAGCATGCCAGAGCCGCAGGACGCTCCAGTCATCCTTTCTCTTGCCCTCTGTCCTCTCCCAGGCATGGTGCAGCTCAGTAAAGGGCATCCGACCCTGGATGGCGCTCAGCCCCTTCCCTCTCCATGCCCTGGCATCTGTGTAAAAGCTGGACACACCACGGTGTCCACCTCTGCCAAGCACAGTTATTTCAAGAAAAAAAATAAAAGCAAGGAAGTGGCAAAGGAAGAAGAGTGGGAGAAAAAAAAGTGTCACTGCCTCTTTAAGTATCTCACCTAATGCGAAAGGTCACACAGCTAGTTCTTGTCATCCCTCTCTTTCTCTCTCTCTCTCTTTCTCTCTTTCTCTCTCTATCTCAAGCCTCCTCCTCCTGTCCTCCCCCACTCCGCCATCCCTCAGTGCCCACTTCCTGGCCCTGGGAGCCAATCGGCTTCCGCCCTTGCCTGTACTGCCACCAATGCGGAGCGGCAATCTGTCACCCGTGCGCGGGGGGGATGCCGCCCCGCTGGCCGCCTTCCGCACACTGCCTTCCGTAATGGCTTCTGGCAGCCACAGAAAGATAAGTAATGGCCGAAAAAAAGCCAGAAAAACAGATGAGGGATAGATAGATGGCGACAGAGATTGAGAGAGAGACAGAGAGAGAGAGAGAGACAGAGAGAGAGAAATTGGGGGAGAGAAAAAAATTGCCTGAAGAGTAGGGGCAGAAAGAGGCTAAAAAGCAAGAAGGGGGCAAAGTGTATTGTGAGACATCCTTTATTTTAAACCAAACCTTGCATACAAACACACACACACACACACACACACACACACACCTTGTTCACCTCAGCCTGGCCTCTCCGTGCCACCCTGCTCTGGCCCGGTCGCTTTGCGAGATGCTTGGGAGAATAAATGAGTCGTTTTAATCCGCCTGACAGGCTGGCATTGCCCAGCCATGCCCTCCATCTGTACTGGCGTCCAGCGCCGCGCCGGGCCCCAGGCTGTGCCGCGTGCCAACCCAACGCCCCGCTCATCCTGGCTTCGGCTTCAGGGGACAGAAGGGTGAGAGCTCCATGCGGTAGCTACCCCTCCATACCAAAGAGCTATTTATATAAGAAAAGGGATTAACGTCCACAGGCGCTGATAGACTGGAAGAAAGGGGAGAAAGATTGAGAGAAAGGGAGGGATGGAGAGAGAGGGATAGGGAGAGAAAGAAAAGTTGGTGTTTGTTGGTCTTTCTGTGGCCACATGCACTTAGCACTTTCCCTGTTTCTGGCACTGTGGCCGTGTTGCAGTGTGAGGCAATTCTGAAAAACATGTACAAAAAAACTTGTTGCCCAAGGTGACTTTTAAAGCTGATTTTAAGAGCCAAGCCAAAAGTTAAAGACCATTTTGGTGAATAGCACAGAAGGGACCTGTTGTGTGCATTGGCACTGGCTAAGCAAGTTATATTACTGAACACTGCTCATGCCACATTTCCAAATGCTGTTTAAACATTCATGGTCTGGAGTTTCAGAGGGCTTAGTTATAATGACCTCTGTTATGCATTTTATATTTGTGGCTACTGCAAAGGACTGGACAACACATTAAATGATTTTCAGGACATTTGGTATGCAGTTTGTCCTGAGCCTAGAGGCTCAGCACTCTGTTCATTTTATTACTGAGGGGACAAAGCTAGTCAGTGTGGAATATGAGGTGCATATATTCACCACTGTGGCCTCACTTCTTTGTATACACAAAGACACACACATGCACAATCACACATTCACAGTCACATGTATCACACATTCACTCTCTCTCTCTCACACACACACACAGACACACACACTGGCAAGTGGAGGCGTTGTGGCCCATGTGAGTGTTTGGCTACGTGCACACTCTCAAAAAACTGAGCAGAAATGGGGTCTGAGTGCCCAATTAAGATGCCCTTTCTCACATGCCCACTCTAGCCATACTCCAGTCACCAGTCAGGTGAGAGGTGCCATCTTCTCTTCTTTCATCTACAAATTGCTCTACTCCATGGCGGCTTCCCGTGCTCTCCCTCTGCCTCCCTCTTTCCCTCCACTCTTTCATTCATAGCTTTCTCTAAACTCCTAAAACTCTCTCTCTCTCTTTCTCTCTCTCTCTCCATGTCTTTCTCCACGTCCCCTATGGTCGGAGAGTGGGAGCTGGTAGCTCTGTGATCTGCCAGCTCTGCATGCGTGCCAGTGCTGCGGCTGGCATCTGATTGGACTGTGCGGGCGTCCGTTCACACACACACACACACACACACACACACACACACACACACACATGCAAACACACACACACATGCAAACACACATACACATTTACAAACACACAGACACACACACTCTCATTCTCAGACGAGGGCAAGCTGACAGAGACTGTGGTGCTCGGTGGCGCTTTTGGTGGAACATTCACCAGCACCATCTGCAGCCATCTTTTCCCTAATTTCAAAGAGAGATGCTGTGAACTCACAGACAAAAGACTATTAGAAAACAGCACATATGAAAGGCAAGGTCAGATTTCTACCACAGAACAACCTCATTAAGAGAAGGTCCATGATATGCCTTTGAAGTAGTGCTTTTGAAAAATGAAAACACACACACACACACACATAAACACACACTCATCCTCTTTTATGGCTGGCACCAATCTTCATCGCTGAGAATGCCAGAGTGTCGTTTGATTATTTAGGTTAACAGTGGAGGCCATGACAGCTGGCTAGCATTGCACAGTACGCCAACTCTGAAATAAATCATCAACTCTTTTTTCACACTCCTCTCAATAAGTAGGTTAATATCCACAACTGGTCGTGTAATGTTTTATTCAGGTCCAGAGCAGAGACACTGTAGAGGGACGGGAACTGTTTTGTGCCCAGCCGATGCAGTGAGCATTGGGTGGGGCAGCAGGGCTCTGGGCACAGGGATGGATGCGGAGGACAGAGAGTTCGGTGCCCGCCTCTGGCGCGGCACTGCATTAAACAAGTGCTTTGTAAGCGTGCCGTCATTACTATTCATCACGGATAAATACTTAAGCACAGAGAGCTTAGCGTCCTGCTGTTTTACACTTCCTCCCCCGTTTGTCCGCGTTTGCGCTCTCACTGGCACTCGTGCCGCTCGCTGTCTCGCTCGCTCTGTCAGCTCAGTCGCGTGGCCTTGTCCTTCGCCCGAACTTGCCTCTCGTACCCGTTCTGGATCCTTCCTTTTGATCGGCCCTCTCCTGCAACCCAACTTTTTTGCTTGTCTCTCATTTTGCTTCTAGTTGTGGTTGTGTACGGTTATGGTTTCATTTTTTGTCCCTTCTCTCCTCCTCTTCACCTCTCCTCTGTGGTGTTCTCAGGCTCAGCTGCGCCCTTCAACACTGTGTGGCACGGCGCATGGAGTGGGTGAATCACAGATGTCATCCCTCCACTTTGCCCTCAGGACACACACGCGCACACACACGCACACACACACACACACACACACACACACACACACCATAAGGCAACATGGGTACTGGCACAGCTGCAGGTGTCCTGGGAAATGGCCCTCCCTGTTTGCGTTCTGCTCTGTTTATCCTTCTCTTCTCTCATAATCATTCTCTCATCTTCTTTCTGCTCAGCCCCCCCCCCTCACACACACACACACACACACACACACACAGACAGACACAATGCAAGCCTCTGAATGAACCCCTAAAAACTTCCCAGTCTTTCCAGACTCACCATACCCTTGACGGCCATCTTGAGGCTCGACTACTTTCCTCATTTCTTTATTTATCTCCACTACTTATCCCTCCCTCCCACCCCCCACCCTTCTCTCCCCACATTCCTTTTTGGAAGGTGATCAGCTCGCCTCCTTGCCAGCGGTGCGCGGTGTGTGCGGCTCTGGCTCGGGACTGGCTGGCCGGCCGAGGCAGGCAGGCGGGTGTGCGGTCTGCGGGCAGGCAGGCGGGCGGGCGGGCGGTAGCTGATGAATGGCGGGCACGATGCGGCACGGCAGCCAGAGCGGCGAGGCGGCGAGCGGCCGTCGCTGCTCATCAGCGTCTGGCCAGTGGAGGGGAGGAATCGCGCCGACAGCGCTGACAACTCAATTTAACACCAGATCTGGGGCCTGCCGAAAGAGAGGGAAAAGGAAAGGAAGGAAAGGAAAGATGGAAGGAAGGAAGGAAGACAGGAGCGGATGGAGTCGGACACGGCCCTGCTGGATAATTGATAACCGAATGGCTGCTGTCACTCTTCCCATCCACATGCTCACACACACACACACACACACACACATGCACACACACACTCACACACACACACAGCAAGACAGAGAGAGAAAAGAGGGGCTATCAAACAGATACAGACATGCAGCACTTGTGCTCATCTGTCCTGATTCCATTGCCCTCTCTCACTGTCTTCTTCCTCCTGCCTTCTTTTCCATGAGAGCGCGGTTATCCACAGACGGTGATGAAGCCTGAGAGAGAACTGGTCTTAGAGGGGCTCTAATCAGCTTCCAGCGATTTCCACAAGGGTTCAATCTGAGACAGAGGGGTGAGACAAAAGACACTAGCAATTTGGCACTGCCAAAGTGTTTGTGAGCTGGTGTATTTAGGAGAGTGGCGCACAGATATTTAAATCACCATGGTTATAATCAACACAGAGAAGTCATCTTAAAGTTTCACAATATTATGTTATACTGGGTACACATATTCTCCATTAACTAGCAGTTTATTCATATGCAAATTAGTAACGTTAGTCATTTGTTAGTCATTACAAATCACTTTGAAACCTTATTCTACATGACCTTATTCTACCCATAATAGACCATTAACTAAGAATTTCTCCAATATAAACTCTAAATTACTGTTTATTCGTAGTTAGTAAGTTAGTTGTTGTAAATGAATTATGATCTTAATATGCCTTGGTTAGTATGGGGCTTATAAGGCAGTAGTACAACAGGAAGAGTTATTCTTCTTCAATAATATTTGGAAAAGACAGCCTATTCTTCTGAACCTAATAGTTTCCAAATAAGTCCTAATTACGTGTTTTTGATTGAGAATAACTGTTCTTGTTACAACCTACAACCTTACAACCCCCTTACTGAGCGAATCATATTAAGATCAAAATTAATATGCAACAACTATCTTACTGTGAATAAGCAGTAATTAGTTTATATTGGAGAAAGTCAAGTTTATGGTCTACTATAGGTAGAATAAGATCATGCAGAATAAGTGACTTGTAATGACTAACAAATGGCTAGTATGTTATTAGTTTGCATGGATATAAGATGCCAATCAATGGTGAATATGTGTACCCTAATCTAAAGTGTTACCGAACAAACTTGGTCTATAAACCTGACACAAAAACTTTTAAAATATTTTCATTTATGAAATTGATAAAACAGTCATGCATAAGAAGTGTGCACAGATATCACTTAATCACTTTAGTTTACTAAGGGAACAATGCTTGTCAAAATGAACCACGCCATGTTTCATTGTGTTTAGATTGTCAAGAAAAGTAGAACATTGTCGAGTTAGACTAACTAATATACTTTGTCAAAAATACATGGTTTTATTTAAGGCTTACATCACATATTTGAAATAGTTACTGACACAGTGAGATATTTGTATTGCAAATCTTATGAGACATTCAGGGACAATTCTATCTAAGGAATATTTTAATATTTAGATATCCACATATATCCCAAGGAAGACCTTAATCAAAATAGCTTTTTCAGATTGCTTTGTTTTGAACATTTGATTGAATGCCAGCAGGGCAAATCTGGCCCATTAGGGATGCCGATTCCCTTGTTCTAGAAAGACCCACAAGCAAGCTACAGAGAGATGACAACTAGAAAAGAACGTAGCCCTATCCAAAGCCTGCTAGGATGCATGTATTGCCTTGAGATGCATTGTGTGGGAGGCTAATAGGGTAGCAGCAAGTGCTGAGAGGGTCTTTGGTGTAGATGCCTTATTACTTCCTGTGGGAAGGAAACCCAGATCTTATGCTCCATCTCATTACACACGCACATACACATACACACACGCATACACACACACACACACACACACACACACACAGATACAACAAAGAGGGAGAAACACAGTTGCAACAGGAGAGAAAACATGATTTACAATAAGCTGAAATAATCAGTATGGAAATATAAATATATTTAGATATACCTAATGAGCTGGAAAGCAGTAATGTTTTAAATATATTTTACAGCAAGATCAAAGGTATATGTGCTAATTTATTATCAGTGCCAGCTGCAGATAATGAGAACCTTGTCATTAGTTTGATACCAGTTCAATGATCTGTTAGGAACTGCGGAAATTGTAATGTGATATGTTTATAGGCCAAAACATCAATTGTGAGAACTCATTACCTCTTTAAATGAATAGAGACAATATTATTCACATTATGGTGAGGAAATAGAAAGAGAGAGAAGAATGAGAAAGCTATGAAGATTAAAATGCTTTGGGTTACAGAAGACAAATATTATTAAATTAAAAAAAAAACCTTCATGGACTATCAGTATTCTTTTCAACTCTATTATTTCAGCACTTTTACAAAGGTCAGTGCAGACAAGTGAGGAAGGCTGAGTTCAGTGGCCATGTCTCTCGATTTCTCCCTTTTTCTCCTTACTGCCACCAGCAGAAGCAGTGGATTCTGGGAAATAAATAAGCGAGCAGGGCGCAGAACGAATCCCTCCGGTGTGTTGGGCAGACGTAATCCCCTTTTAATTTCCTTTTGGAGCCGACGGCAGGGCTCTGGCTAATACCAGGCCGCTCCAGAGGCTCCGAGGGCTGGGCGACAGAGAGGGGTTACGGAGGTCTTTACAGGGGGATCCAGGGGAGGAGTATACAATAACCAGCCAAGGCCTACACAGCCTTTATACACCCCGCTTTCTGTTTGTCCAACACTCCACAGGGATTTCTCTCTGTGTGCATGTGTGTGTGTCTGTGTGTCTGTGTGTGTGAGAGAAAGAGAGAATGTATGTGTGTTAGAGAGGATGAGTCTCACATTCGACTGCACACAGGAACACAAATGTACATAAATGCATGTGTCTGCCAGGCCTACACACACACACACACACACGTTCACAAACACTGCCCTGGCCCATATTCCATATTCACAGATACACACATGCACGCTCAATTACATCCATCTTTCACACACACACACACACACACACACACACACACACACACACACACACACACACACAGAGGATAAAATTGCTCCATATAGAGCTATTTATATCTTAATTTATACAGGTTGGTCATGATGTATGGGTCAACCCCCTCCCTACCTCCCAATCCCCCTCAATCCCACTATGCCAAGAGTAATATTGCCTCTTGAACAGCAATTTATTTTGCTCCTGTAGCAGAGTTATTTAAAAGAAAAGGGCTCATCATGAAAATGTATCCTTTTGCAGTGGAAAGGGCACGCCATAAATGGATTTTATTCTCGTCTGGTGAATGAAAAAATAAAGACAAGAGTTAAGAGCAAACATATACAGAGAGTCTAGGAGATGCAACTGAGCAAAGAAGAGAAACAATGAAAGGAACTGTGGAGAGAGATTGGGAGAGAGATGAAAAGAAAATTCAGATAAGGATGAATAACAAGGAAGAGCAGAGACATCAACAGCATATTAATTTAGATAGGATAGAATGATCAAAAATAGACAAAATTATCATAAATCTTATCAAAGTGACTTTTTTTACTCTCTATGTTGCTTGTTTGCATTAAGCCAGAGCGATGGGTTCAAACTGGAGAAAATGGAGATGGCTGACCTCCTGCGTGAAGATGAACAGCCTTTCACCTGGCATTCACCCCCAGCAGGTGCCTCTCTGCCCAGTCTGCCTGATTACCCTGCATGCAGACCACATACAGCATGCTGGAAATGCTAACACACAATCAGTAATGCTGCCATTTCTCTCTCTCTCTCTCTCTCTCTCTCTCTCTCTTTCTCTTTCACTCTGTCTGTTTTGCTCTCCGGCTTCTCTTGTTCTATCCCTGAACTGGTTAATATGTACAATATATTTCATTTTGTGAATGAATTGATGTCAATACAATAACAATGCAAGAAAGAAAAGACTTTTAAAAATCAAGTAGTGTATCTGGCTCTTTCTTTTTTTCTTCTTCTTTCTCCTCTCTCTGGAACCCCTTAGCACTGACCCACATTCAGCACATGAGCCGTGTTTGCACAGAGTGCTAAGAACCTTTTTTTCCCCCAAGACTAATGTCCTTATCATATTCAGTTGAAATTACTTGGTATTCTGTATCTAAAATTAGTCGCTAATAATATGAATCTGCCAAGCCATGTTCTTGTGTGTCGGCGTGTGTTGGCTTTTCTTGAGTTGCACATCTCAGGCGTGCTGTCTTTCCCAGAGTGTAAAGATTCCAATATAAGGAGAGTGTGTGACTTGGTGTCTGTGTGCTGGTATATGTGACTTGAGTGCATGCATCACTTCTGCATTTCTCTAGTGCATTTGTGAATTTACATGTGTGGACATGCACATGCATGTTTGTGTTGATTGTGCGTGCATTTGTGTGTACGTACTGTACGTGCATGTTTGCTCATGCATGTGTGTATGTGTGTGCATGTGCATGTTTGTGTGTGTGTGTGTGTGTGTGTGTGTGTGTGTGCGTGTGTGTGCGCCTGCGGCCCAGCTGAGGTGATTACGGGGGTTATTAGGGAACAGATAGAGAAGCTAACGTGAGGTTGTAATTAAAGAGTTATTAGAGAACAGATAGCCGTGCCTGCTCTCTGCCAACTGTCTCTTGCCATCTGCTGCTTCTGGGCCCTGTGCTAGTGGCGTCACACACACACACACACACACACACACACACACACACACACACGGGCCAGGGCATGCTGCTCTTGAATAGGGAAGGCACCAACACAATACTGTGCCACTGTCACCAGTCAAGTATCCACGTCCCTGCATATGTTTGTGTCTTGGTTTTAAGTGCATAGGTCTATTCTGTGTTGATTGATTGTATTAAATCATCATTAAATGTGTGTATTTTAAGGAGATGTGTGCAATATCTTAGGTTTGACCGAGCACATTTGTGTAATGCTGTGTGTTTGTATGCTGTGGTAAGTGTCAATACTTTTTGGAAAGCACAGTTTATAAAATCAAATCTCATGAGAATATCTATTTATATTCTGACAATGATTATTTCTCAAAGCATCAATACCCAGGCAACAATTTTCTCAGCTTTTTCCATCACATTTGCAGGCAACAGTATTCTCTCTCTCTCTCTCTCTCTCTCTTCTCTTTCTCTCTCTCACTCACCCACACACTCTCTCTTTATCACTCTCTCTCACTTGCTTACCATGACACTATCTCTCCTCCTCTTCCTCTCTCGCTCTCCCCCGTCTCTCCTCCTGCCACCCCCCCCCCCCTCTCTCTCTGTTTTTTATCCGTTTTATTTTCAGTAATATAGAGGGGATTAACCCCACTGGCCCCTGTGTGGTTACTGTTTCATTTGATTCTTATTAAAATCTTAAGAACCTGCTTTATTATTCTGCTATGACACTGCCTCAATAATCTAGCGACGCATGAGTGGTGCGGGCCTGTGTGTGGTTTGTGAGTGTGAGTGTGTGTGCATGTGCGCGCGTGTGCGTATGTGTGTGTGTGTGTGTGTCAAAGACACTGAGAAAGATAGAAAGTGAGTGATGTGTAGCCTCCAGCACAGCACAGTGACATTATATTGTTTTCTTGTATTGTTATATTGTTGTCATGCAGTGTGTTTATTCTGCATGCATGCATGGGTTTCGATGTGTTTGTTGTGCGTGTTCAATTCAGTGTGTACTGGAATTATTTATTTATTTATTTATCTGTGGGCACTTGCCTGATATAGTGAAAAACGCTCTCAAACACATCCAAACCCATGAGCTACATGCCATGATCAATGGGCCTGGGGCAGCTATTTTTCTGGAGACAAGCAGCTGCTTTTACCCAAAATATCTGTGTGTGTGTGTGTTTGTGTGTGTAGCTGTTTGTGTGTGTGTGTGTGTGTGTAGCTGTTTGTGTGTGTGAGAAATAGTGAGAGCGCACTTGTGGCAGACAACAGCTGCGAGCAAACATCATTGATTTTGTGACACCTTTAGTTTGTCTTGAACGAGCAACAAGAACAATGTTGTCGTAGCAAAGCTTCATGGATCAGACAGCGATATCTATGGCAGCTCCGGTGACCCGGGGCGGCTTATACCACTATCTTCACCCGCTGCTCAACAATCCTCTCCCGCACACGAGATGAAGAGGTGTCACAAAAACACAAGGCACATCGCGAAGCTTCCCCCAAGTCTTCAATCCACCTTGAACATTCTCATTTTGCGTTCTCCCTGAAAAGGAAATGCAACGTACGGCAGCCAGGCTCACCGAGAAAATAAACAGCTTTCATGTGATCAGCATTCAATGTCTCGGGGCTGTACGACTACATTGCAAAACTGATATCACTCTGTGGTTGTTTCATTTCAAAGTAATCTACTAATAGCTGCTCATAACTTGAATGAAATTGGAGTCCCAGACATCATTTTCAACACAGCAGCATACATGCTTTACTACAAGCTTACCGCTACTTGGATGCAAGGTCTCTCTCTCTCTCTCTCTCTCTCTCTCTCTCTCACACACACACACACACACACACACATATCAAGCAATAGAGTGATACTGACACAAGATCACACAAGATTTGAGCCCCTCCACCAAAACTATGATGACATCAGCTGCTCGCATATAAACTTCAACTGCATCCCTTATTGATTTCACATTCCACCTCATAAGATGGATGTATTTGTCCAGACACTTGTATCCTCCTCTTCTTTTATCAATGTTGCTTTTTCTCCTTTGAATGACGCGATTGCCTTGTATTTTTTGTGGCTAAAGCTGGCATTTAGAGATAACATTAATCAGTAAAGCTAAGCCACTGGGAGAGATGGAGATTGCCCCTGCTCTGGCCCCTTCCTGTCTCTGTTCCCGTTGACTGTGTCATCGGCATGAACTCAGCCTGAGTCTCCAATCCCCCTCCACCCCTTCCCTGGCAAACAGAGCAGATAACCAAATCCTCCTCACCTCCACCATGGGGTCTTGCCGTCAAAATGACTCTTTTTATTACAGTTCATAAAGACGGGCTCCCCCTGTGGCCCAAGGAAATTTCCCATAAACTTTGATCAAACAGAGGTCGGCCTTGCGGTGCGTGAAAAATAGCCGCTCGCGATCGCACCGACTGAAAACACACTGGAAAACAGTGCAAATAGCAGGACTGTCACCGTATATCAAGTCATTATTGACTGAAATGTCCAGGGAATAGATTTCATATAAAACATAATAATAAGTTTTTCTCTTAAGCTAATTTTTTTCCCCTTCATTTTGTGCAAGAGAAGATAGCAAGGTCCGTCTGTAAACTTTTAGGCTTAAACTGAACGAGAGTTTTCATCAGGGAGCACAGGGTAATCCATTTGCAGAATTACAAAACTAGAATGGGGATTATCTGAAATTCTTTTTATTTGATGTTACATAAGACTTTTCTTTTCAATACAATAACTGGTACATTCGTGTTCCTATATTCTGTTCTGGACATTTTACAGACATACTTGTAGGGTTTTATCAAATCTTGAGGCTAGGTATGCTCTAGGCCAATCACATGCTGTTTTGAAAGTTTGGATCATACCAAACACTGTGTGTGTGTGTGTGTGTGTTTATATTGTCTCACTCTTCTATCTGACTGTCTATCTTACCTGCCCCCACTGTGTGTTCCTCTCTCTCTCTGGATGAGGTGACTCAAATTTTCCTTTCACTCCTCCTCTCCTCTAGTGTCTCTTCTGGCTATCTATCTGCTAAATCTCGCCATTCATCCTCTGTTCCCTGCTGCTCTGCTGCTTTTCTTCTCTTCCTTTCTTCCACTACTCCCTCCCACGCCCCCCCCCCTCTTTCTCTCTCCCTCTCTCTCTCTCCCTTCATCATCTCTCACTCTCTTCATGCATCAGGTACTTCTCCCTTTCGTGTAATTGGGCCCTATCTTGGTCTTATCTGGTCTTCATGTACACTTACCATTCTACTGCTGTCTTGTTCTTACCATCTATCTCTTTCTTTCTCTCTCTCTCTCTCTCTGTCCTTCGCCCTGTCTTTGAAACCCTCATTTGCAGGAGTGTCCTTTATGCATTGTAAGCGATGCAGTTTTATCAGATGGGCGATTAGGAAATCCACTAAAAACAGTAGTTCATTTGTCAATATATAATTTATGAATGTGTCTACTGTGGCATGTTCCTCTTTTTTATCTAGCCAGGCACAAAAGTGGCACATTGCATTTTTAAAGACATACAGGGAATGTTATGAACCAATTTTATTTTTGCCGAAGCACATATAGACATTTGTATAGGTGTGTTATCTCTCTTCCCTTCACTCTGGTACTCTACAATGCATATTCTGTTTTTTATTATATAGTAAAATTAAATTAAATTAAAATCTTTGATTGTTTGCACATTTGCTATTAGGCTATTGGGTTTAATTTATTAGAGGTTTAAAAATATTAAAAGATATTAAAATATTAAAAGATTTTTGTGCATTTGCTATTACTTTGCAGAGTTTATTTAAAGTTGTGTTGGATTAGAGGCAGATGTTCAGGGTTCAGGGAAACTGGAGCCGAGGCTGTGAAGGTGAAGGTGAGATGTGGAGGAGCGGTATAGTAGATAGTTCACCCATAGCTCGAGTGGGGGCCACGTTCCGCTGGCCAGGTTTGGAGGAAGGCGGTGTGTGGTGGTCGCCATTCTCACATGTGTGTGACAAATCGTTATTGTAGGTGCCCTTTGGTAACTGTTATTTTATGATTTTGTCATTTCCACTGTCTTTATAAACGTCCCACATAAACATCCGTGTAAACATCCTTTTTGATTTTTTTCAGCAGTATAATGAATTCCCCCCCTTTGCCAGGGACAACTAATTTAACAAACACACACACACACACACACACAAACACATGCCCACACACCAAAATGCACAGTCTCACTCAAACATAAGCATACAGAAGTTAGTAGAAATCCACAATGCAGGATAAACAGCAGACATCCCGAGCTGCAAAGCTTTCATGTGTGTGTTTGTATGTGTGTGTGTTATTTTCTTCTGTCTCCCTCCTCTGTATTGTTTTGGAGAAACGTGTGGAGAATGTCAGTATTGTTTCATGTCATGTCTTGTGTGTGTGTGTGTGTGTGTGTGTGTATTTGTATTTGTATGAGTGTGTGTGTGCTTGTCTGTGCACATGTGTGCATGTGTATGTATACCTGTCTGTCTGTGGAATTTCCCCTAACTCCAAAGGGACCTCCACCTGCGTGAGTGGGGTGGGGTAGAGGGGTGCGTAGTGTGTGCGTGTGTATGTGTGAGGGGGATCTGTGCACCCATCAACCTCTGGCGCAGCTCTGTGAAGACAAGCATGAGACAGACGCCCTGGAGTCGAGAGTCACTCGTGTTTAAGAGGCGTCAAACGAGCTAAAGAGGTTAAACTGCCGTGCCTGGCAAAGACAATTGTATTGATAAACGTTTGAAGCCTTCTTCTTCTTCTTCTTCTTCTTCTCTCTTCTTCTCTCTGTCTCTATCACTTCCTCTCTCTCCCTCTTTCTTTCTTCACGTCTGCAGGCCTGGTGTCGCATCCCTGTTCCCAGGTCTTTATTCTGGCTGCCACTTTTGACAAGCTTCAAATGGAGGAGCGCTCCTGAGGTGCACTCCAAGTGAAAGAGAGAAAAAGAAAGAAAGAGCATGAGGAGAGAAACAGAAAGAAGAGACGGAAAGAGACTTCACGGGCATCTCGTACTAAAAAGTGAGCCCTGTGATCTCTCTGATGTTCCTGGCCTCCGTGCAAATGTTTATGTATCTTCCCCTCAGATGAATGAGTGGCAGAGATTTCACTGAGCAGAGAATTTTTTTTTTTGCTCTAGGAAATTTGCTTCATGCTGAGAGTGATGAGAGGTGATTGTCTGTACCTGAAAAGTTCTTTCCACATGCCGATGACTTGAGCTGAACAGAAATTCTCCAACTTCTACACGTTCTTACTACCCGTAGTTCATTCTTCTTTCTTCACACTAGGCCTTGTGTCTGTTCCGAGAGCTTCCTCTCCTTTCAGTCTCTTTTTTCACTTCTCTTCCGGTACTCCTCTCTCTCCTCCCTCTCTCTCATCTGTCTGTCTTTACTTTTCTTTCACTTTCCCTCTCCACTCCCCTCGTCCCACTCCCTTTCTATCATTCCCTTGTTAGCCTCAGGTCTTGGCTGTGGCCTGGAGTCACAGTGCTGTTAGACAGCTGGTAGGGAAGCCCTGGGGGTCCTCGGGGGCGAAGGGGGGGGGGGGGGGGAGTCAAGGGTTGGTCACTCCCCCGGTGTCCAGTCCCAGAGCTGCCCACATCATCACATGTCCAATTAGTGTCTGCTTGACCTTGCTTTGCACCGCTCGCTACACCCGCTCTCTAATGACGGGTGGATGTGTTTATGTTTGTGGGTTTTTGTTTTGTGTATGTGTGTGGTTTTGGTTGGGATAGAGTTTGTGTGCATGTGTGTGCGTATGTGTGTGTGTGTGTGTGTGTGTGTGTGTGTGTGTGTTTAACAGAAAGCTAACAAGATAAAATTGCCATCATACACACTTGCCCTGTGGGTTTGTCCCCACACTGGTACAAGCCTATTGAGGCATGACATGTAGCCAAGCACAGTATGTCTTCATCAGCCAGTCTTCCTTAGTTCACACAATTACTGTAGCCAAGGGCAACACTGAACACTAATCTCAAACATAAACAATGCACTCTCATCAAACCATCACCAACAAATACATGGAGGTATAATTTCAGCTATGAAATTGTGGAATCATGAAATTGCATAAATTAATATATCGATTGATTGGTAAATATAATTTGTTTCTCTTGTCTGGCTGTGTTACTGTGTATTGACAGAGACTAAATAAAGAAAACTACTGTCTTGTTTCCATAGAGGTTAATAACTCCCCTCTCCCATATGTTCTCTTGTTTAGCTCTATCGATTGACTGTGTGTTATTGTTGGCGCCCTGGAAGGTGAGATGATGGTCTAAAATTGCTTTGATGGTGGAAAACACTGTTGGAAGCTGGTGAGTGAACTGTTGGTGTCCAGACCACTATTCCATCCCTCTAGAACCCCCACACCACCCCCGCCCCCACCTACGCCCCCCCAGCCCCAGGACACAAAGCGAGCTCCTGCCGCAGCCTTCCTGTTCTTACACCGCACCACAAACAAGCGCGCACCACGACTCAACTCAAAACACTCTAATAAAAACAAACACACTACTCCCTGACATGGTTAGCTCCCCCACAATGCCATCATCCATACGCTCACAAACATGCACACAAAAAAGCACACGAACACACGAACACACACGTGTGCACATACATCCACACACCATACACAAAGACACACATGCAACACTGTACAAACACTGAGTTTGTACATACACATACACACACGCACACATCCTTCAGGCAGCTGCCCCCTTCGCTGGTGTCTGCCAGGCATCTCACAGTCAAGGCGTTAAAAATACATGTAACCCTCTGCTCATCCTTAATTCATGGGCTTTCTTCTCGGCCGTGTTTATGGAGTAAGCAGCCTCCCCGGGTGCCACTCACTGACCCTGGGGGGAGCAAAGGTGTTCCAGAAAGTTCCCTCTCCTAATCTAGCGCTCTTTAAGTGAGCCCATAGCATGGGGCGGCTGGTCCATATATGCACGCGGCCGTATAGGTGTTGTATAAACAGGAATGGTGATGAATATGATCCCGGGTGTGTGCTATTCTCCGCAGGGCAAATTAGACCACACTATGTTCTGTATGTTTGATTGTACTTGCAAAAGAGCAAGTGTGTATATGTGTGTGTATGTGGCTGTTATTATGTACGTGTGCGTATATATGTTCGTATTATGGGCAACTTTGTGTGTTTCTCTGTGCAGGTCCACAGATGCCTGTACATATCTTCACATTACTGGAGTTGGTGAATTAAAAGTAAACAAAACTACAGTAAAGAACATAAGTTGAAGAGTGAAATCAAATAAGATTAAAAGTAAAAATGAAATGCGTTCAGGTAGATAATCTATAATACATGTCTCTGTTTGCTCTGTGTACTGTCCCATTAAATACAGCGTAACACAGTAATCATTGTTTTAAACAGGACCTTGATAGCCTTACACAACCCTAACCCTGCCTCTTCCTTAATGAAACCACTAAGCCTGGTACTTGCAAAGGAACAGCATGCCATTACTCTTTTACATTACAGTGTGTAGTGCTTCTTGTTTCTTTTAACTCTATTATTATTATTATTATTACGTTATAATTATTATTCTCTTCTTATTTTCTCTCTTCTTTTCAAAGTATTTCTACATTTTACATAGGTAGTTATGTAGTTAGTGAAACAAAGCACATCATCATACAGCACTACTATGGCTGTTCTTGTATGAGAGTCGGTATAAGTGTGTATGTGGGTATGTGTGCATGACTGTGTATGTGTTTGAGTCTCAGTGTATGTGTGTGTGTGTATGTGTGTGTGTGTATGTGTTTGCGTTCATTATCAAGGTGTGGCATAGCCAGCTGGGGTCACTGCAGAGCATCTCACTCTCTCTCTTTCACGCACACACACACACACACACACACACACACACACTAAACATGTAAGCACTAACATGTTAAAATTAAGACACAAGGACACAACCACCATGAAAAACCCTGGTGTCCACATTCTAAGCACCTACATATATAGTCATTGTGTCAAAAACAAAACCACTGGGCTCCCAGACATGCTATCCCTGCACAGCTGAGGTAGATTCCCAGGGGCATCCTCTCCTCTCTGGGTTATGTCTCAGTGTTTTTATTGTGTCTTAGGTGTGGGGGTTAGAGACAAAGCGAAAGGGATGAGGAGGAGGTGTGGGGGGTGTTAGCAAGTGACCACCCGTCCGCCTGCCCGCCTGCCTGCCTGCCTGCCTGCCTGCCTGCCTGCCTGCCTGTGTGCTTTCTAACCAGGACTTATTGATTAGATAATCACCCTGTCATCTAATAGTAGTGTGCTTTACATGCTCCCCTGCTGGGCAACAAGGCGAGGTTATTACTGACCAGAGGGCGTGTGGGTGAGAGGCCCATTGAGTTCTATTGTCACCCTCTCCATAGGTTTGGTCAATAGAGTAAGAGATAGGAGCCCGCTAGTATAGGAGTGCTGTTGTTGTTGTCGCTGTTCCTGTTATCTGGTGTATCAGTATATGTGCTCTTCAGCGGGAGCATATACAGATCTTTCATGTGAGGTTTTATGATCTGAATGCAGAGATTTCAATTAATTGGATGTGTGTGTGTGTCCTAAGAAAGGTGTCTCTTATGGTGGCTGCTAGTTGTACACTTTACACTTAATTACATCCTGTAGTCGCGCCTAACCCCCAGCCTCCTCTGTGGAGGTGTGTGTGTTTCCCTCTGTGTGATAGAGAGAAAAATGTTCATTATTTGCGGAGATTGGGATGTCAATACTTGTGCCCCTGACCTAGGATTAGAATGCTTTGGGTTTTATTGGGGAGATGGTAGCTGGGATTGTCTGCCTTCTCTTTCTCACTCTCTCTGTGTCTCATACATACACACACACACATGCACGTACGCACGAGCGCACACACACACACACACACACACACACACACACACACACACAAACACATGCTTTACTTTCCTAGCACATCATACCTCCAGGCTACACTAGTGTTTCTAACATAGGGCAGTGCCATAGGGACTCTCTTCCTATCTCTCTCCCTAACAGGTTTCCTCTGTCTATCTATATCATGTTTTCTCAAGCCCTTCTGCTGTGCCTCTCTATTCCATCCCTCTCTCATCTCCTCTCTGTTTCTCCTCCTTTACACCCTTCCTCTCTTTCTTCCTGGTGGTCTGTGGTGTTTGTGCGTACTGTACTGTACATCTTAATCTCTCGTGCATGGTCCCTCTTCCTCTTCTCCCCAAATGTTTGCACTCTTTCAGTGTTTCCACTGTCGGCTCCTCCCTCTCTCCCTCTCTCTAAGATAGCATCACATCTCATAACATAATTTGCTCCATTCCCAGTTTTAGCCATGTCTTTGTCTGAACTTTGTCATGCCCTGCTGGACAGATGCAGTTATAAGACACTTTAGAGTGTTTATAGTGACCACCCATCCAGTTAAGCTTTTTACCCTCACCAGGGTCACCCTGGAGTCTTGACTCTCCAGCAGGTGTGAGGGACCCGTGTATCCCCTCTGCCCCACTTTCAGTGCTCATCCTTGGGTATGAGTCTCTCAGCATCTTGCCTTTCTCTCCTAGCAAAGCATTACTGTATAGAGAACTCTCTAATTTAGCACTAATTTACAGCTAGGTGAACTCAGCCATATTAAAAACATAGCATTAGTTAATCTTCAGTGTAATTATGCCCACGGCACAAAACATAGGCATTTTCAATTGTGTATTTTACATTTGAAGTAACAGTGAACAAATACCTTAGCATACTGTACCAGTGTTTTTGACTGTGCTACTTATTTTTTCCAATTCTTTCTATCTACAATACATTGCCTTACATTATAATAATAATAATTATTATTGTTGTTGTTAATATTATTATTGTATATATATTTTTATATATACAATAATAATCTATTCTGCATAATTATTACATTTATTATGTTTATCCTTAAGAGTGTGATCTTGTGTCCGGCTTTCCTGGTCTTCAGTTGAATTAATCGCAGTATGTGTTATATCCTAATTAAGATTATTCACTAACCAAGATGAAGGTCTGTGGGTCTGTCTGAAGGTCTGTCTATGTTCAATAACATACCTTGATTATTTGTTCATCAATAATAGTGTCTTTTAGGATGAGCTATGTCATAAAAAGTTGTAACAGTTAGTAAACAGTTACCCTTTCGGGCAAGTGTTATTAATAAAGTGTTATTAATAATTTGACCTTGACCTCTCATTTGTATTTATTTCTATCATTTAATTTAAGAAATTGTTCTATAGATCTATATAGAAATAGATCTATATCAACATATCACTTACAATTAAAATAAGTTTGCCTTTTATGTAAAAATCAGAAAGGGAAGGCCAAGTTTTTTTTTTGCAGGGATCGGGACAAGTGAGAATATTATGTCTAAAAATGACAGTCGCCCACATCAGAATACAAATATGGCTTTGATTGGTTCCTAATTTCATGTGAAGGCTGCTTTGTTTGGTTTTTATTCTGAGTCAATGAGCATAATCACAGTCACTGATCCGTCGGCTCTAAGCCTCTCCGTGTTGTGTTTTTGTTTGTCGGGAGCCCCAGTGAGACTCTATCCGCACTTCATTAACCCTGAGCCGGGGACAATCCGTGCTAAGAGCCGGGGGATTTACCAGGATCCTTTCACATGCAAAAACCCCGCATCTTTTAACGAGACCAGTCCAGCTTTTCTTGCAATCAGCTGCGCACTTCGCAAGAATAACCCTTTTTTCCATTAATATTGAAGAGCTCGCCAACCACAATCATTTTAGAGTTAGCAATCAGAGAACAGTTATAAGTCTTGTCCCTTTACTGTATCACCAGATCTTTGATGTGAAAATATGTTTTTATATCAGGTTCTGGAAAATCGTAAATAAATAGGCTGAATTCCTTGCGCTTCGTTGCCACCGCCTCTCTCTGTCTCTCTCTCTCTCTCTCTCTCTCTCATTTTAATGTTTCAATTACAGAAGATATATGGGGCAACGAGGAAGCTAATGTCAGGAGGACCGCCGAGGGAGGCTCATGACATGTGCTATGCGAAAGTTGCAGCGGGGGACGACACAATCATTCCCGTTATCGACTTTCAATTAAAAGCTATTAAAGTCTTTTGTCTAATCGTTAATATCCCATTCAGCGAACCTGTCAGTTTGAACTCCCCAAACCCCGGGCATCACAGGCAGATCTTTCGGTTTGTTTAAAGTCAGTCTTCGCACTGGAGGGGGGCGAGAGAGGAGGGGGCTCCCAGGGCACCGCTGACCAGCTGTCCTCTTCGCTGATCCGGCCCACTGTCAGCATAGCCCGGTCACCAGCTGTTGGAGCCGTTTGGCAAAGAGCAGACTACCAACACTTTCAATAAAAGAGCATGGAAACAATCCATTTCCAAATGGGATCATTTGGGGCACTTAAACAATTACACACTTAGGTCGGCTATTAATATTTCATCCGCATATTGTTTATGAAAAACGAATGAAAATGGCACTATAAATGGCCGTTTGCTCAGCCAAGCGCGTTGAGTGCTGGTATTATAAAATGGATGTGCGAGTAAGCTGATCATATGTGCTCTTTGCCACTTGTCTCTGTTGGACACCTGACCATTTACAGACAGGGAGCGTGAGGGAGAAAATGCGCCAGAGAGAGACGCCCATTAGTTATCACCATGTGAAATGTTTAGTCTTCGCTAAAATAAACCTAAGAGTGACATGGACCACTGAGACATATCTGATATGTTCATAAAAATATACAGCAAGATTAAACTTTTGGGATATCAAGATATCAAGACAGAATTAAAATTTTCATTTTTTGCTGGCACCTTGGCAACACCAAAATCCGCGTCATAATCTCTTGGCGTCTCCAAAAGGTTAAGGTTGATTCCATCGCTCCTCTGCCGACTGACATTCTTTTTTAAATAACTTTTTGAGTCTGACAAATTAAATCTGCGATGCTAACCAAATAGTGTGGGGTTTGAGCAAAGTGTTTGACAGACATGTTTAAAATGATTCAAACACGTTGCTAGTAATAGAATTTCCAGCTGCAGTTTCATTATGTTTCTCGAGTGAAGTTGTTGGTGTTGTCATTTACCTTCACCAACGCATCTAAGCTCTAGACACAAATTATGGAATGCAATTTAATTACTTTTATATAAATACCATATAGTAACAGTTGATGTCTTAGCAACAGTCTCCTTTAAACTTAAATAAGACAGGCACATTATTAAAGGTTGGCTAAAAATGAACTTGGTGTCAGAACTTAAAGAGGACCATAAGTTTTAGTAGTCTACACGTGGTCCGGTGTATTTTTCTAACCGATTAAAAAGTGCTAAAGGGAAATGTTTTCTGTAGGTTTACACATTGTCACTGTGTAGAAATGCCTTTTTATCGTTGTAAATGTCAGCACGCAATAAATAGTTACAGCATAGTCATTTTATCAGCTATCAGCGCTGGATTCCAGCAATAATTAGCCTTCTTTCAGTTGATGTGTGATGGTAAATTACAGAAGAAATAGTTTTCAGATGCAGTGGTCATATCATAATTCTGTCTCATCTCTTAAAATAGAACTTTTGTGTAATAAATGTCCGCAAATGCTTTTAAGAGAAACGATTAAAAGACATTTATAATTTTGCTTTTTTAACATTGGGATTGAAAAAGAGTTCACCGAACTTCGCAGTTAAGTTTACGTTCTCCGAAGTACTCAATGACTGAGGGCTTCGGGTCCCCTAACTTAAGATTGATACATGGCCTTACGTCGAATGATTGAGGGTGGATGGGGCAGTGGGGGTCTGCACCCATGCACGTAGCCAATCTGTCTCCCATAATCTCTCCAGTGGCGGGGGGAGAGAAGTGAGAAAAAGCTATTTTACCCGTGAGTTGAAGCGGCAGCAGCAATATTCTCACACACCCCCGAACACGACCCCCCACTCATTTACACACGTGGCTACACACCCGAGTCTCATTCAGTGCATATGTAATGAAAGGATCTTTATTTGCACATTTATAAAAGTAACGCTCCTCACCTCAGTTCCCCTGTACGCTCAACCCCAGTAGTTCTGCAGGTGTGTGTTGGGGGTATAAAAAGGAAACAAACAGAAAGAAGGAAAAAGATAAAAGGGAATTGCACTTGCTGCACAGGGGAACCTATATAAATTGAAATACGATAATCACTTCACAAATTAATATGTCCAATATACAGCTTCACCAAAATAGTAACAAGATGGTTTCATATACCCAATGACAGAAATAATGCACAATGTCTAATGTCTGAATATGCCTGACATATTGGAGAGGGAAGGAGAGCCATATTGGCAACACACTCGTCATTAACGTAATTATTGTCAAATGGTTCGTCAGAATCCATTGATTAATTATTAAGTGGATTTTTTTCTGAACATCAAATAATCTCTCTCTCATTCTTTCTCTGTCTGTCTGTCTGTCTGTCTGTCTCTTTCTCACTCGCTCTCTTCAGCGCTATTGTCCACATATGCTTGAATCTTTGTCTTAAATCAAATGTGATATCAGTGGTAGGCGGACATTCTTAGGGCTTTCTTAGGGAATTCTTAGGCATTCTTAGGGAAAGTATAATTCTTTCAGTTCAGTCTTGGTGGCTGTTGGACATTTTATTTGTCTGTATAAGTCCTATACTATGACTTTGAACTTCCGTTGGCCTCCTGTTGGTCCTTATGACCATGCACACTAAACTTAAAAATGTTTCCCACGTAGTCTATGTGTGATGTTAAGCGGGAGATGCGAAATTTGAGAATCCCTGTGGCAACTGAACATGTTCAGCCTTGGGTGTGCTGCTGCCTAGGATCTCCTTCGCCTTGACACTTGAGATCATGAGAAGGATGTACACACGAGAACGAAAAAATATATTAAATCAAGGTTCTGTCTTTGAATATAACACAAAATATTCTTATTTACACGTAATTTTCTCCCTCTGTACATTGTTTTTTTTTACTGTTAATGAAGACGCCTAAATAAAGGAACATTTTCGAGACTTTTCAGGTAGAAATGAAATTGAGATGCTTGTGAAATTAAAATTGGATGGCTTACATGGTAGGCCTACAGTTGTAATTAGTCGTGATACTGTCGTGTCAACTGTATAATAATAATAGGCTAATAATAATAATCATCATAACAATAATAATAATAGTTCGTGTGGAAAGAAAATGGCTCCTGATATATTAAGATTCAAGTGACAGCAACATTATTGCGCCCTTGTCAAGGTAGCTGTGATTTTACTGTCCTACAAGGAAAATATGAGCGTAAACAATATATAAATATATATCCAAGATAAATACATTGGGGAAAATAAATAAACAATAAATAGGCCTAATGAACATTATTCAATTATTCAGTCCTGGTGTTCTTTGTGGCTTTTTGAAAAACATGACTTGATTCACGTGTCACCAGTTATAGGTTTGTTTGTTTTTTCTCACTGTTTTTCTTTTGCTCATGGAGTTCCAAGCTGCCGACTTTCATGCGAGTCCACTGTGTCTGGCTCATCGTGGCTGCGTGGGCCGCGGCAGTACGCCAGATAGGGGGGTTAAGGGTGGCGGTGGCTCGCTTCCGCCCTGAAGACCGTGTAGAAGAATCCGTGGGACGAGGGGGCGTTGCAGAGCCGGTGGAGGGGCCGAAGGTCCTCTGTACAGATATAGTGCCGCCCCGGGATCCAAGTTGGACACCAAACTTTGTGGGTAGAAGTATGGGGAGGGGAACATCCTTTGCAGAGCGGAGTAGTTTCCAGCTTCAGCTAACAGTTCAAGTCCCACCGCCGTTTGCCTCTTCCACTTGGTCCTTTCCCCAAGAGAGAGAACCGTGCAAATTTCAGAAATATTGTCATTGCATAAACTCATTTTACTAAACCAAGAAAAAAAAAACGCGAACTTCCTAAATAACTAATAAGACATTTAACAATGCCATTTTACTCTCTAATGAAGTGCACTCATTTTATCTGTGAACTGATAGACAAAATAAAACACATTAGGCTAACCGCTGTCGTTGCATCCTAAATTCGCTTATCCTATCTTGTTGCATTCAGATCCTTGAATTAGTCATTTTCCTGACATGGACAATATATCACAGATCACGTTTTTCTATTGCATTGTAAAAGTAATCAATTGTGTTGTATCTTGGCTACATATTTAACACTTACTGACACTGCCTTTTACGGTCGCTATTTACGCTGATGTAACCTAATAAACAGAGACATTAATTTTTAGTTAATTATTGATTATATTAATAACCGAGAAGGTATACATCGAAATCTTAATTATTCAGTAAGAGTACCTAAACTGCTTTATAATTCATGCCAGTGTTCCTTGCAGGACTGTATGTGATTAACCATTTAAGGATCTGAATGACATGGGTAAAACTAAACACCAGCTTGTCGATTATGTTTTTCTAAAATGGCAGGAGCAATTTAGTTACAAAATCAGTGAGTCTTTAAACTTAGACAAGTTATAGTCAGCGTCTCCCTCCCTTACAATTAGTTAGACACATTCTTACCCATTTGGTTTCTCAATAAATAAGGCAAACATTTGTAGACAATTAATCCTTATTATTATTGCAATTTATTCTTCAACATATATTTGGGTGGATACGTAAAAATAACGGAAAGTGAACACTAAGGAGGAGGAGATTGTGTGATTTGATTGACCTGACAAGAGTCTGGTTTGCTGAGTGGAAACCGGGGAGAACACTTTGACATTTTTTTAATTATTAGTTTTTTTTAAACCTGCTACCCTGCATCTGGCTGTCTCGTTGTGTATTTTGTCACCAAGTTATTATTTTTGTGTTGCATTACAGCAAAAGAAGCCAATTTCTGCTCACCTCCTGTTCTGGTACCAGGTTTTCACCTGTGTGTCGGTGAGATTTAGCGAGGCTGCCAGCTCCATCCGGTCCTGTACGCTCAGGTACTTTTGGCGCTCGAAGCTGCGCTCGAGCTGGGCCAGCTGATGGTCCGTGAACGCGGTGCGCGCCTTCCGGGGCTTCTTCAGGCGGACCTGCGGGCTGTCCCTGCTGCTCGAAATCTCTCTGTCGCCTTCTTCTTTCACTGAAATCATGAATCGAGTTTTATAAGATGAGCAGAATTTTTTATGTGAACCACAGAAAGTTAACATTCAAGTCGAAGTCAAAACTTTGAAAAGTGGTTCAGGATTTCAGCCTTGAAATAATTCATCAGCATTATAATTCTAAATTAAAATGGGCCAACGTCTCCTTCATAATGGTTTGAAAATCCCCGACAGTTTTTTCGATAAATCAATTTCATTCAATGTTTCATAAGAGGTAATTGGATATGTTCTGTCATGGTCTATTGCGGAACTTGTTTCCGATGCCTGGTGGCTGTTTGTTGGAGGCTGTGGCCTGATATCGAATTCACACTGTTTTACAGCTAATCCAAGGGAAAAACATCTATTCTCTCAGAACCCCTAAAAAGAGAAAAAGAGCGGTAGGCGAAGCAAGCGGTCTTGCCAGTTGAATAGCTGAAGCGTCTCACAAGGAGCACAATAATCCGGTTAATTGAGCCGCAAGGGAAGAGAATCTTTCAACCGAGACGGCAGAGACTTCACAGGGGCCTGGATAAGGGCGAAATAAAGAGCGAACCGGCCCTCCGTGTTACAAATCTGATTAGCACAGGGACAAATTGCATCAAATCCCTGTAATATTAGGAGGCGGAATCAGCGAAATCAAAGCGGCGTGCAGAGTCCTTACAAGGGCTTTAAAGCCGGACAGAGATGGGTGATTTTCTGAAACTCTTTTAAGAACTACACTCCAGATATTCTCTTTACGCGGTGACCCAGTAGTTTGAACACTGTAAATTGGTGTCTAAACTCAACTAAACTAAATAATGGTTTACCGTACGTGCTTGTAAATATTATGGCCTAAATGAGACACTCGAAGTAACAATTTCTATGAAAAAACTTGATAGCTTTAAAATGTTATATGTAATATGATAACCGATATGTCATATATGTGTGTGAGATATGTGTATCAGTGTTATGTCAGATAGAAAATAAATTATATGTTTCATAATCGAATTAATTCTCACAAAGCTATAATAGCAAATTATTACAGCAATATTATTAATCCACTTTTGTTTATGTTGAAATTGGTAATTGGTCTATGAATGAATGGCCAGCGTCTCATTAAATAGTTAATGAAAATGCCAGGTGCTATTAATGTGACTGTGCTGTGAGATAGACAGATCTTTGATGACATGTGTCTGGAGGCAAACCTCTCGCATGCTTTATCATCCCTGTCTTCACCTCTTGGCTCAAATCTTTTTCTAGATATGAAAAAACGGCCACTACAGGCACTAACGCTTTCTATAACCTTTGTTGGTGTTTTTTGACAAAACAACAGCAAAACACAACACATCAGCAAAAACATGCGTGCGTTAGTGTAACTTGAATAAATTACAACATATACATTTTATTCCAGAATGAATTAAGAAATAAGTTATCAAGCTGAAACAGTTAAATTCAATGTTTAAGAACAATTACAGGTGAGAACAGAGGCCTATAAATACAGAGAGAACAGAGGCCTTTAAAATAACATCTTAACCAAACAGACAATATGAATTGTCTCATGCAAAATGAACTAGTACAACACTGATAGAAATCTAAGAAAATTAAATCTAAGAACTTTGCATCATCTTTAAACATTAGTAAAAGTTCCTGTGGACTCAATAGCCTTGACAGGAAGTTCCCTCGTGAAAGCACGTGAACAAAAGTCTGCTGTTAACTATGGCTACATACTAGCCGCATTAATATTCACATTCACTTCCACCCATTGACCGCATTGTGGTTTAGCAATTTATATTGAAACGTGAAACTGAAATGTTTTTCTTCTGCCTTACCTTTGTACTCGCTGTCTGAGGATGAGTTACTGTGTATCTTCTCGATGAACTCGTCTGCTATTTTAGAGGCCAGTCGGCCCCCGTCTTGAGTTGGCTGGCCGTTGCTTGAGTATGGCGCGCAAGCGGCCAGTGGTTTGCAGTCAGCTAAAATGTCTCTAATAAGGAAAGATGAGGTGACAGTCCGAGGCTGCGAACCGGCAGAGATCGCGCCGTGCTGGAGGTGGGCCGGCAGCCCGAGTGCGTGACCCTGTCGTTGGGCTGCCTCATCTCCGCATTCCCGCCTCGGCGAGGGAGGAGACGAGCATCCGCTTTCCAGGTCAGAACGTGGGCTGAACTCCAGCGGTGAACGGCATTCCCCGGCAAGACTTTCCCCTTTCGACATGACCGGACTGCTGGGTCTATGTGAGAGTAGCGAGTCGATCCCAAAACTGGACCCGTTAGTGGACGGCTCCATAGTTAAGCAACGCTTCGTCGAAGCCCAGTGTTCAGACTATCATTGGGATTCAGGCAAGTTCAGCTTGAATAGTGTAGGGCAGAAATAACCTACAATTTAATCGTAGCTTATCCAAGAGGAAATTCCACTGACGAGTTGAAAATCCACTGTTTCAGAAAGTTTCTTGTTCCAGATATATTTTCATGTAACTGAACACACACAGGGAAAAATCTCACCAGGTTAACGAGGTTGAAGCAGTTGAAGAAGAAATCGACCCCGTCTCCGGATATTTTCGTTTCCTCGCCCTACAAAAAATCGATATCGCTGGAAGATATTCTCAGTTGGCGAATTTAATTGATTTGCTGGATCCAGTTTTTTCTTTCTAAAAGTGTCTCGACGTTGTTAATTTTGAATTATCATCAAATGGGCCATACCAGCCAGACACCACGCTAACATTCACAAGTTATACAGCACTTCGAGTAGCACCACCCTTGACAGTCGAACAGCGCAGACGAGTTGATTTCAGCACCAAGGACAACGCTACACTGACTACCTGGAGTTTAGCGGGTTGAAGAGCCAATTGTTGAAATTTTCATCAGTTCAGAGGAAGTTCGCTGCTGTCACCGGGGCTTCTACAGTGGAGTAGCGAAGATCATTCTGTGCCAACTAAGTGATGCAACGCCAGCCACAAAACTGGGCTGGTGAAAGGGAGAACAAGAGGGAGAGACAGAGAGAGCGGAAGAGCGAATGCAAGAGAGAAACGAATCAGAAATGAGGTAATGCAGGTTAAACAGACACATTGAGGGTAGCTTAGGCTTCAGGGTGCGGGAGAAGGAAGGAAAGCCTAAAAAATGAAGTTGTGGGATAACTCCGTTACTGGGTTTTTAAGGGCGCTTCGTCCACGTGAGTCCCCAGCGGCTGGTCTCTATTGGCTGAGGGGTATTTTTGGGTGTTGACTGGCTGGCGAAGAGGAAAACTGGACCCCCCACGCCCAACAACCCCCCTCCCTCGTCGTCCCTTCACGCTGATTAAAAGAGACACTGAATTCATTATGAGACTCAGATCCAACTGTTTACAGGCAATTTTCACACTGTTTGCTTTCATTACATCATTGATGAGGCTGATAAAAGCCTTATTATAGAACACTAGCTGGTCTTTCCTTGGGCACTGTATGAGCTTTTCATTTTCTGTCAAAATTCAAACTTCATTCATATTCTTTTTTATTTCAAAATCTTCATTATGTATTTGCAGCTGTGCTGCATTTATAGTAAACCTTAAATGTATAACTCAATATAATTTGTATTTTTGTTCATAAACCAAAAAAATAACATTGAAAATAGTATTAATAAATATTGAAAAGTATACTATATTATTATTATTATTATTATTATTATTATTATTATTATTATTATTATTATTATTCACATTGTTCACTGTTGCTTCTCTTTTTTCGCCAATTAAATATGCCCAGGAATATTATAAACAAACGACCATTTCGGTAAGTAGAAAGCTAACTCCCAAATTAGCTCAAACACCATTAAAAGCCTAGACATATCTGTTGACAGACTTGTTTCCACTCTTCGCGTTCGCCACAATTTTTGCATCGTCTTGACAGCTTTAACCTGGCTTTGCAAAACGCGTGCAGCCCGATTATTGGGCGAACGCATCATTTAGCGCATAATAAGAGTCTAATAGGAGCAGAGCCAGAGCTAATGAGCAATAAGAGTGCCACAGCGCTTTCTGAAAGCGTGGTGTGACGCAGAACTTTAACACGCATGAAATACTATTGTCCTCGCCTCCATGTCTCTCCCCCGAACAGTTAGCCCCTCGTGACTCCCGACAGGGCACAATAATCGAGCCCCCCATCAGAACACCAGATTGGAGGCGCTATTGGGTTGTAGACACCGGCAGGTTAGTGAATCCGCGCCCCGCTCCCTGGGGGTCTCGATGCGGCTGCAAGCTGTCACAACGAGGCGGGGGAAGAGACGGGGAGCAATGCGCTCCCACTTAAGTTTATAATTTACGGTTGCACTGTCTGTGGGTGTTTGGGCTTTGGTGTTTCTTCGTTTTCATTTTAAGAGACGCAGTTAATTCGTAGTAATTTGGTTGGAGCAACGTGTGACGTCATATTCGATAGTAGCCTATTTTAATGAGAAAGTAGCCCATGAAAGTAACTCATGAATACTTGACCAAGTTCATCTTAGGTGACAGGCTTTGCACCTCGACACTCTCCAAAGCCTACTGCCGCATGTGAATATGCAAAGGAATAGGCCTTTATCTTAGGCTATACATCTTTGCTTTTACTTTTTAGGAGGAAAATGATCAAATCTACTTTGACTAATTAGTATTATTTAAGACAACATATTTTTGGGAAGGTATTGCGGTAGCCTCTGGAGTTATGATAACACACAATGACAAGCGACTGGGCTGATACTGAGCTGGAATAAACCACTCATTATTAGTTATAGCGTTAAATAAATGCCAGTAAACGAGGTACTATTTTTACATGATCTGGATGTAGAATTGTATAGACCTACGTTTTACCTACTCCAAATATTGAGTCTTATGGTTCCACATATAGCCTAGAGTAATCCTGCATGTAATTCCCAAGATATAATCAGGACAGGAGTCACGAATACATGCCTTCAAGGAATAACAAATGGGTCTAACTAGAACACTATGCTGTTTTACATTACATATGATGATATCATTTGTAATGCTCGTCTCCCTATCCGTCCAGTTAAGGAATGTAAACAGAAGGGTGTTTTTATAAGGTTCTGTTCCCACTCTTGGTGTCATTTCTGAAGGTTGAATTGATTAGTGTGCGCATCGCTAATGACATCAATCCCACTTGGTTTTTCTGCAGAGGAGAAAGCATATGCTATCCTATTAAAACATGCAATAACGCGCACTCGTATACAAACATAATCGTTAAGAGAAAGGGGGAGGAATATGTGTGTGTTTTATGACTATTTCACTGGTCTTTCTTCCTACCTCACCAATGTGATAAGTTATGAATCACCAGAATAAGAACGGCAATCATTGGCCTGTCTTCTGTTTTTATTAGCTTTGTATTTCAGTGGAACAAACGTTCTGAAAGGGGGTTTAGTGTTTAGTGAGATCTATGGATGTTCTACTTCAAAAACCAACACAGAGTTTACAGCTTTCCTTGTATTTTTTTGTTTTGTTATTCTTTATTTATTTACTGTTTATGTGTATAGTCACATTTGTTTTGTACAAATAAAAACGCCCTGCTTCGGATATACGTTGGCATCTGTCTTTGAAATATCTACAAAACACATATCGCCCATAAAGACGAGAAAATATTATTTTATGAGAAAAAGGGATGACTTTAGACAACAAACAAACAGTGTTGAGGGTGGTGGTGGTGGGGGGGGGGGGTGCTGCAACCCGACCAGTCAGGGATGCAAATCCGCGCACCTTAAAGCCATCAGGTACGATACTTGACAGAAAATAATGAGATCCGTTGAATCTTTTATAAGGTTAACACTCACATTTCCCCGTCAGCTGTCACACAAGAAAGACTTTAGCACATGCATGCAGCAGGAGTAAACCTTCATCGCCTCATTAAACCTGACAGCGCCCGGACCGCCAGCCCGCAGCGGCCCGCGACATCGTCACTACACCCCGTTTTGTGTCAGTAATTTGCAGGGAAGACATACCTAGTAGGGGAAAAAAATCGGCTGTAAAATTTACTGTATGTGTGTATGTGTGTGTGTGTGTGTGGGGGGGGTATGTATGCATATATAAAGTCTTATTCATATATGCATGATGTATATCGTTTCTGTGAAACAGAGGTGGAGGCAGTTAAAGACCAGCCACATCTCAGTGTTGGTCTCAGAGTCAGAGAGACCCAGAGAGATGACAGAGGTGTGAGGTGGTGGTGAGTGTAGAGAGGAATCAGGAATCTGGGAAGGAGGATGATGGTTCTGGTGAGTTGGTGTGTGTGTGTGTGTGTTGGGGGGGTGAGGGGTACAGTGTTGAGGGGGAGTGCAGTGAAGGAGGGAAGGGATGGTCTTGAGGGAGGGCGGAGAGAGAGAGCCAACGCGGCAGGAGTCTGATTCTCCCCTAATTGGAAGCATTGGGCATTGTCAACTGAGGATTTTCACTTGCTCACTGACAGGTAGAGCCGTCAGGATGATAGCCCACTTGTCAGCGCAAAAGACCAATAAAAACAAACCACTTTTGATTTAATTGGAGGCCTAGCCATAGCAGGTGGGAGCTGGTTGGTGAGTGTTTGAAGGGAGAAGAGGGGGAGGTTGTGGATTGCTCGAGGGAAAGAGTGCGTAACTCGTGTGTGTGTGTGTGTGTGTGTTAGGGAGAGCAAAAGAGAGAGAGAGAGAGAGAGAGAAAGAAAGAGAGAGAGAGAGAGAAAAAAGTGAGTGTGTGTGTGTGTGTGTATCTGTGTGTAAGGACAACAAACGCAAACCTCACATCTTCGGACAGCCCTGAGCGGGGTGGGCAGGGTGCAGGGTTAGGCAGTGGTCGCCAGCATTCCCATGGTGCCACGCTTCCAGGCAAGCCTGTCTCTTTCTCTTTCTTTCTGTCTCTCTTTCTTTCACTCCTTCTTTTTTCTCTCCCTCCACCCTTCCTTTATTTCCTTTCCAGCGGGTGGCCGGCAGAGGAGCTGCCGCTTTGAGTGTTTCCTCTCAAACGCAGTGGCCTGTCCACACTGCTCAGGCCTCCAAGGAAGGGGCCAGCCCAAAGAGCTGACCCAGCTGACTGGTTCTGCAAACTGCTTGTGATTAAATTCATCATGCAGCTCCCTCTCTCTTTTTCTCTCCCTCCCCCTCTGTGTGGCACAACTCCCTCAGCTCACTTCACTGCAAACTTAACTGGCATGACAGGCAACATACTGTATTGAGCAGTATTAAATATAGAATTTGTAGAATTTAACACAAGGCCCATACATTATATTGTTTGAAGAGAAATGTGAGTTTCTATTGAGCACAGCACACAAACCAGTATTGACACTATAGGCACAGATAGGAGGTACTGTCAGTGTCTGTTACTGTTAAAATCAGAAACAGTTTCAGACAGTTTGGAAGGAAGCTCCACAGGATGGTCAGGGAAGAGATCTTAGTTCTAACCTTTATTTTTGTTTTTAGTAGTGGGGCTGTCATTAATCTGATGTCTTGGAGGATACAGGCAAAGTCAGTCTGATTATTCTGCATAGTTATTGTGTGACTAGCCCACCTGGTAATGGAACCTACCATGTAGGCTATGCTGCCACTTGTGTGTAGGCCATCTTCCTTGGCGGAGCCCCACAGAATGGTCTCTTACCTGATAGTTACATCCCATGGCTGCACTCTCATCATCCCAAGTACCTATAGCTTGATGAGGTGTATTTAGGTGTATACTGGTGGTCATAGTTGGAGTTTCTATGTTGATATGTCGTTCTTCATCTCATCATATGCTTTTCAGGTGAAATGTAAAAAAAAAACAAAACAGAACATTGGTGTGTTACTTATTGTAAGACTTGCCTGCTGTTTCCATATAGTGACAACCAAGTGCAAATTTCAAGTGCAAAAGTCTTATTTGTTCAAGAGAACTGTCAATGGGAACTGGGCACAGAGATTGTACGTGGCATAAGTGTTTATGTCAAGTTTAAATTTAAATCGCACATCAAAGTTTGTACTTCACTGCAACTGGACAACAAAGCTTTGCAACCTGTACTACCACCCTACATCATCTGCGTCAGGAATCCAAACAGAAATGCAATGTAGACATTTCCAATGACACATTTTCTCCAGATACACAAATATCAAATTCAAGATTAAGACCATTTGGTGACTGTGTTCTTTTACCAATTAGCCGCTCCACCTGTCAGTCATACTTTCATGACTTTTTTTGTGTGATTCATGTAGCCTACTTGTGTGCACACTGAGATTGTATTAGAAAGTGTGTTTGTGTCGACATGGGTGCTGATCTCATTAATCTGTCAATCTGTTTTCTGACTCTCACATCCTTTCACAAGAATGTCATGATTCAAGAATGTTTTTCCCCCCTCACGATAATATCTAATGACAAATTAGTGTCATTCATGTCATTCATGCATTCATATTTTTTTCATACATCATTTAACCCTAGAAGATTCTTCTCCTTAACATTGCAAACATTCAAAAGTAGGCATACATTTTTTAAAGTAACTGAAAGTAATCTTCTACGTCTGTGCCTTTCCATCACCCACGCACACGTGCTATCCTCTGCGTCATTGGCCGGGTGTTTTATAATTCTTGACAGAGTTCACTGAAGACATCTGCTCAGAGCGGTCGAGGGGACAAGCACTGGGGCCAATGGGGAGGTAGGCGAGAGGGCAGGGACTCTGAGCGCCAACCATCCATCAACCCGGTGCTGGGGAGAGTCAGGGACAGGGGGGCAAGAGTTGGCACATCTGTAGCCCACCGCCTCCAACCCATCCAAGGCCAACCTAGTCCAGTTCAACCCAGTCTCCACCCCAGTCCTTTGTGGCCTGGGTCTGTCATTGTTAAGAGACGGTGTCTTCACACTGTGCCTCAGAGGGCAACTCTCCTACAGCAGCGCTCCAGTGTTGGCCGGAGCACAACATAGCACAGAGATAATGGGTGACAGTCATAGGCTACACTCCTCTACCATTCACCTAAAGGCATGTATCTGGAGCAGTGAATCAGGCCAACAAGACTACTGGAGGTCACGGACATGAACTGTAGATACATAGCATTTCTTCCCAGATTGCAAGTAATGCTATCACCAAATAGAATTTAACACTCCTGTTGCAATGATATTTGATACCTACCAATGACATGATGAAGTGATTTTGTCAGCCTTCATTTCCACCCCCTAACAAACATGAATGCATAATTTGCAGTTTTTTTATGATACATTGTGTACAATGAAAATATTTCTTTTGAATTATGCTTAATGTCTGCCCCGTGCACTGGGTTAATGTAATATGTAGTCCACAAGGTTAAATGTGAACATTATCGCTACATGCGTCCAGCTCCAAGTTTATGTCACACCTGGTTAAAAACCAACACTAGCTAATCAAACTTGTTTTTTTGTAGAGTACCTGCCTGATAACAAGGCAGCTTATACAAAACAGAATGGGGTTGCAGAGTTAACCACTATTAACTAGACAAATATGGATAACATCTGCCAATGATGTACTATGCATACATGAAAAAGATGCATACAGTGCAGTATTAATGCCAAGTTGAAACAGAATTGCATTTCATGTTACACCTGTGATTAATATTCACAACCCAAACTGTTTCTTCCAGTCAATATAAATGCACAGGCATGGGGAGAGCATGTAAGGGGAATCAAGACTACACAATGGTGGCAAGTGTGGACTAAACCACACCAAACTAATGACCTTTACCCTTTTTGAAGTCATGTGACTTTATGCTATGATGATGATGCATTGAGAGCAGGTGTAAACCCCTTACCACTCACCCACTGATTATTCACAGCATAGTCATTTGGAATCTGTTTCCGGTAACTTAGTTGTGGAATCTATGGTGCTATTTGTGTCAGTAATCAGGAAAACTGTCTTGAAATGAAGACAGTATTGTTTAATTTTCTCCTGAAAATTCTTCTTCATGGGAATCAAAAGCTCTTCTAGATGAATGAGTGAAATGGTCATGTTTTGACAGATCTGCACAAAAGAGACTTGGACCCGTTTTGTAATGGTCTCTGACATCGTCATACTCCTGTCCACCCATTTGCGCATGTTCTACCCAGAGCGACTCCAGAAGAGGCAGAACAACGTCTGGAAAGAAAGGTGCGCTCCCTTTTCCCTTTTCATTTAGGGTTCAGGGTTCAATGTTAACCCATCATCGAGGCATTACTGAATGACGGGGGGTCGTGGGCATACTTTAGGCTGGGAGTGCGGGGACTGCTCCAGCTGCCACTGGGAGACACACACAAGCTGTCTACCAGACTGTAAGATGCCCCCTTGCCCCCCACCCTCCTGGGGGCAACAGAACCATGGCTGCCCCCTTACTCTCCTCTCCTCTGCGGGGCACCAGGGATAGGTTTTGTGGGTCTGGCCTGACATCGACAAATCACTTCCCTGATTTAATGAGTGGCCGACTGGGGGAAACACTGCGGTATCATGGGTAATGTAGGTATTAGTGAGGATGGCCTAGACCAGGTTGTAGGCAAAGGGCAGGGGCAGAGGACTACAGGGAGAGCCTGAGAAAGCTGAGAGAGAAGACAGACTGTGTAGGGATTGGCAATCCAATAGTGGCAGATAAAAAATGGCAATATTGGCAATAAAAAAGCTTTATTTAAAATAACTTGTACTGGAGTGGTACAAATATAAGACTTATATATCTTTTTTCAGTCTTCCCTTTGATATGTTCTCTTCTATGTTAGAGGAGGTGGGGTGGGGATAAAATTGCTAAGATGACTCCTTGTGAAGGGCATTAGGACTCTCTCACCTTATCTGCCCTTGAAGCTGAGCATATGTTGGGTTGAAACATCTCAGTTACCTCCGTTTAACATTCAAACAGTCTTTATGCATGCAGTGCTCTTATCTCCGTGTATCCAAATATCTGCAAATAGGCACACACTTTTCTTTCTCTCTCGCTCTGTCTCTCTCTCTCTTTCTCATTCAAATACACACACACACACACACACACACACACACACACACAACCTCTTCACTTAAACCTTTCTTTTTACTTCTCTCTACCTCTACCTCACTACACCCCACCGCACCTCAGCCCACTGCACTGTCCTGTCCTCTCCATACTCCCTGTACAAACAAATGAACACACACACACACACACACACACACACACACACACACACACACACACATGCAGGCACGCACACAAACACGCACTCTCACTCCTGCCGTGTCTTTTATTGCTTCATTAGTGGCCGCCACATGCTTTAGTGCTCACCCACACTCCGCAGGCTTCCTAACGCTGATGAATTCAGACGGGGGTGTGAGAAAGCCATCATCCCACACCATCTTTCCTCTCCTCTCCTCTTCTCTCCCCGCACCCAACTCCAAGCTCGCTCATCAGCCGTGTACCATGTCCCTCTGTCCTGGTGTCGGCCGCAGGATCCCTGGTCCAGGAGCAATCCTCTATGTCTCTTCTGAATCAGGACCAGATACTGTACAGAGTCCTCTGAATGTGATTTCAGACTGGTGAAAAGATCTTACTTACAGTCATGATAGCCTGGGTAAACCCAGACTGCACCACAGTTGAGCCTGAGAGAGGTCTGGAATCAAGTGTTGCAGAGGGCAACTCTCCTGCAGCAGCGCTCCAGTGTTGGCCGGAGCACAACATAGCACAGAGAGAATGGGTGACAGTCATAGGCTACACTCCTCTACCATTCACCAGTTGTGTACTCAAGTCAAAGGAAATTACACATCCATATTATTACAACACAGGTATCATCATTTGTACATCATTAAAAGTTAAAACACTTTTTGATCGGTTCCTGTTTCCTGATTTGGAAATGGGCTGCAATGGGCATGCAAGGCTACATCAGAATTGCTAACAGGTTTGCTTGGATTCACCCAGGCTAATGACCATGTCATGTGGACTTGATGCTGCGATTGTGATCTTCAGCTGAAGTGGGGTACATGTCATTGTTATGGCCTGGGTCCACTAGCATTATAGTGACATAGTGTCTCGCAGTATAGATGTTGTAGGCTGTAGTGTAGATATCATTTCTGAATGCAGCCCATTAGTTTTGGAAAAGACGTTTGTGCCTAACACTCTCACAAGCATATCCCAGTCAAATGTTGAACTTTTTTAAAGTCCTTAACAGTGTTGACAGTGTTTTCGTTTCTATTTTGGATAGCTCAGTGCCACCCCTAATCACTGCACACAAATAAATTAAAACAAGAGCATCAAATAACCAAGTAAATCCATTTTAAACCCACAGGGATCCATCTCCAGAAACATTTGAACATTACTTTGTTTTCATTAGGGATTTAAATAGTGGGAGAGCATTAATGCTTTAGTTTTATTTGTTTGATGTCTTTGCCACCATTCTGTGTCCATTATATACTATTAGAGGAGAAGAAGCAGCAACATTAGGCTAACCCATGGGATACAAACCTGGTAATAATGAACAGAAACATGGAAATATAGTCTGAATTGACTGGTGGGAAGAAAACTATAGACGCTTTGAACAGTAAAAACAAAAACAATGCCAGGATGTTCTATTTCATTCCCAAACTACTTGGACTATGTTTATATCACATCTAACAGCCATATAGAATGCAAGAACAGAAATCCTTTTGGAACAGCTGTGACGCTAATGATCAAATTTTATAGGTGGACCTCCATCCCTGTAGTAACTGTTCTTCAGTAATACAATAACTGTAGGATGTTAGAGGTAAAGGTGAAAAAGAAAATGCAGTCAACTGAAGGCAAAATCTCCCTCAATTTAATAAAACCTAACAGGGATGCACACACAATATGCCATATTGTGAATGTAAATGCACACAGAAATACACAAAGAAATACCGATTCATCTACTGGGCATGATGAATTTGCTACAGGGAGAAGTTCCAGACAAATGTTGTGGAGTTCTGTCTTGTAGTTAGAGAATGAACCGCTGGTGGTCCAGTGGCCATTTTTAGCCTGAGGTGCGCAGGCAGGTAGGCAGGAGGAGAGGAGGAAGTGGCAGAGGTGAGCGGTGAGCGTCGGGAAGAGTGAGAGGGAAGAGGAGGCACCTGGCCTCCACTGCCTGTCAGCCAGTTGTGCATCTGCTCGAGATCAATAGCGCTCTGTTTGTATCGCAACCACACATGGGGGTCGCTCACTGACAAGTTGTGGGGTTTGGGTTGGTTGGTGGGGGGAACAAGACAGGCCGGACCTATAAATAACATCAGCGTTGTCAATGCCAAGCTCAGAGAGATCGGGCCGTTTGTGGAAAAAGTTGCAAACAGTTGGGAGAAAGTGTAGGGCCTGTCACAAGCGTGGTCTGAGGGTCGTGATATGCTTCCTGAGTGCTGTTGACACGTGGAATAAATTTGAATTGCAATGTTGTACTGTACGGGGAGAAATAAATAAACCAACTGTAAAGCATTCATTTTTTTCTTAATCAAAATATTTTATTGTATTGTTATTACCATTCAGTGACATTTTCCCCTAACAGTCTTGGAAAAACAAACAAACAAAAGCCCATTCATTTTATGAGAACAACCTTTCCGCCACCCGTTTCAATGATCTGTTATGGCTGGTAGGTAATGACTTTGCCATTTTCTACTGAAGTCAATGGATGGCTGTGATTTAGCTGAGCAGGTAAACACACACACATGTATTCTCTCTCTCTCTCTCTCTGTGTGAGTGTGTGTGTGTGTGTGTGTGTATGTGTATGGCTGAGACAGTGAGAGCAAGGAAGAGACACAGAAGTGGGGAGGTGCTGAGAATAAGACCCCAGCAAATGCTCATTAGAGTTGACCTTGGCACCAGGAGATAGTGTTTGATGGATCAGGTACAGGGCCAAACAAGCCCCCGGGGAGCCATGATCTTATCTCTTATTGTACACACACTTCCCTCCTACTGACCCCTTCACACACACACACACACACACTCACTTACACACACACATACACACACACACACACTCTCCCGAGGACCAAGCTCAAGACACATCACAGGCAGAATAAATCTGTGCCTGACACACAGCGAGAAAAGGGAGAGGGGTTGGATGACGGGGGATGGACTGAGACAGGGGACTGAGAGAAAACAGAGGGAGGTAGAGAGGGAGGGAAACCGACAGAGAAACACACACACACACACACACACACACACACACACACACACACACACACACACACACATAGCCAGGCCAGGAAAGCCAATAGCTCACGGAGGTGTCATTAGACACATAAGTCAGCTGTGTGCGAGCATTGCATATGTCTGTGGGGATTGTGGACAGAGGGAAGACGAGAGGGAGGATGGGATGGAGGGAGGGAGCGTAGCGTAGCGGAGGTAAGGAGAAACCAAGAGGAAATCAGGTGAGGCACGGGGAGAAAGTAGATGGCAGGGATGACAGAGAGAGAAAGAGAGGGAGGGAGGGATAGAAAGAAAGCAGAAAAAAGGATGGATGATGAGTGCCATAAGAGGGGGAGGAGGGGAGAGAGGGATGATGGCCTGAACCTTAGTGCTGATGAGCCTATGTGGAGAACAAACCTCTGGCTTTCAAGCAGTTCTCTTCCTCACCCCCCTTCCTTGGTAACCTGACCTCCCTCCCTCTCTCTCTCTCTCTCTCTCTCTCCCCCTCACTCCCACGTTCCTCTCTTCTTCTCTCTTTCAGTTCTATTCCTCCTGTCTTCATCTGTCTTTATTAGACACATCCGACACTAAGAGGCACTGGATGAGGTAAGGTACCCCAGCAGCAGTAGTGGAAATTCTCAGTCGCACACCTAACATTTCTCCTCTGAGGAGCAGCACATTTCTCCCTTCAAGCGTTTGAGGCCTTTTAACCTCCCCAAAAGAGATCTTCTGCAGCTCCTGAGAGTTGGCTTCAGGCTGGAGCAAAGGCCGCAGGGGGAATTTGTGCTCTACGCCAAAGGAGGTAAAAGCCGAATCGCTTGTGCGGGAGTTTAATGTTTAAAGGATGGTAACTGTGTTCAAGTGTTCATGATGCCTTGTGTGTGTTTGTGTGTATGTGTGTATGTGTGTATGTGTGTGTGTCTGTGTGTGTTTGTGTGTGTGTGTGTACAGCTGAAAGTGAGACAAAGTGAGCAATACTCTACAATACTGGGACAAACTGAGACCTGATTGATTAGACCCATTAGGTCCTCTAGCAGTGGCTTAAGAGAGCCCATCCAGGTGCCCAGTACAGATCATCTGAACGATAGCCTGCTGCTAACCCAGGTGTAGAGGACCTTCTAGAATTTGTCTCTTTTTTCCCCATCCAAAGACAAAGAAACTAGAATTTGAGAGACACACAGAGCATAGATGAAAAAAAAACAGACAGAGAAGAATAAACAACCAAAGAAACAGATGAAGAAGATGGATTTCCTTCCCTTCACCAGCTGCAGTCCCACGGCCCACCCCCTCTAGTCTGTCTCCTAAAGGCTGGGTGGGCTTGATGTCTTCGCTCTGTCTCTCCAAGCGTCTCTCCTCTCCTCTCCTCTTCTCTCCTCTCCTCTCCTTTCCTCTCTGGGCCCATGCTGACAGTCGAGGGCTGGATTCACTGCGAGGATGTTGCTGTAATTGCATGTGGTTGCGTCATGAAAAAGTCATAATTCACTGTCAAGGACGTCAAGGTGTCAGGAGAACAGCAGCAGCTAGAGCATCAGCCAAGAGTTTAAGCCTCTTACCTGACTCAAGCTTCAGAGATAGATGGATAGATACTGTAGATAGACAGATAGAAACTGTATATAGATAGATAGATAGATAGATAGATAGATAGATAGATAGATAGATAGATAGATAGATAGATAGATAGATAGATAGATAGATAGATAGACTGAAACTAAAGTGTCCACAGTTTCTACAAAGAAGCCAATCACATCTGACACACTTTTGCATACTGTAGAGTTTCTGCAAAAAATCTATTCTTTTTTTTCTCATTAGAATCTAATATTTTGTATATCTAACATAAGATTATGCTAAAACAGCACTGACCAAAAATGGTAAAATCTGGTATTATATCTCCCCATTGGCTTCAACTGTCCATAAGAATGGAATGCTGTCATCCTATGATTTTAGGATCTCTTGGCACAAGTACCTGTCTCACTCGCTTTTTGTGCAAGAGGCTTAAAAATCACAGAAAGACGGCTGGTTATCTCTGATAGAAACTCTGGAGAGGTGATTCTAACCATTTTCGCTCCATTTCGCAGCCCCCCAACCCCATGTTCTTGCCACACTCTGACACTCTGAAACATTAAAGCTCCCCAAGGCTCAGAAAAAGACATCTGTCCTAGAAACAAGCAAGACCGTCAAGACCTCAGTCCTGAAAATTTGACGACCTTCCTTACCTTGGTTCTGCAGATAACATCATCTTTAAAATTCTGCCAAAGGCACAGAGATACCAACACACAGTGTTCAGTCAAAGGCCAAGAAGAATAAGTCCAGTTCTCAACAGGGATGATGAATTTGAAATAGACATCAATTAAATTCAAATAACAACGAGTTAAAACGGAAAAGGAGTATGAGAGAATATGACTCCCACTGAGTCTCTTGCATTTGTACAAACACTGGTGACTCAATGGAAAGTCTCATTTGGTATCTATATCTTATTATATTAAACAAAGCGATGATGAAACTTGTTCCATAACAAAAAGGTCTTCACAAGTCTGAAGCTGCATAGCTGCTCTGGACTCTGCCAAAGTCTCAAATAATATAATATGCTTAAATAGCATAATATGCTTAACTACATGCTCCACTCCCTAAATGGAAGTGTTAGTTTGCCCCAGATGTAAATGAAATCAGTTATAACACAGTCAAAGTTAATGAGATCTCATCTATTCTCAAGACATTATGAATTGCAAGCTACAAATGGCTTCTAAAGTATCTTTATAAAATTCCAACAAAGAAAAAAAAATCCCCCATGATGGACTAATGTGTGCTTTTGCAAACATAACATCCAACCAACAGACCAGACATTCAGAATCTCACTGTAATTCCCTGTGAAAATGCTCGGTTTTACAGTTACTTAGTTTCAAAGACCAGTCTGTTTGAGAGTGAGGCCTGTAATCTGTCAGCTATATGTACTGTACATTAATATTATTTTACACATTCTCATTCTCATGCAGCTGGGAAATGCTACTGCAGTTTGCCTCAGCATCTGTGTCAAAGACCTCTATTGAAGAATGCTTTTGAGATGCTTTCCTTCCTTTTGTGAATTTAGACTGAGGCATTATCATGTGTTAATAAATCTGGAACAATCTCTCTATACAAGTCGGCTTTTGTCAGTCTGTCCATTGAAACACAGCTGTGTTGAGGATTACCAATGACTGACTCACACTCTAACAAGAAAAAAACAACAGATACCTTCTCTTGACTGAGAAGTGCAAGCATCTTTCCCTGCCTTCTGTCACTTCTCACTCAGAGCCAGTTAGACAGATTGCATTTCTGTCCATCTAAAAGGTGCTCCTTGTTGTTGTCTAAGTTCGGAAAAGCTCTCCATTCCGCGCTGCCATTCCGGCCAAATCTCTCCACAGGACTCAACTGAAAAGAGACTAACGCAGCGTAAGAAAACAGCTCATCTTAATAACAATCCTCCGGCCTCATCAATACACTTCAAAGCGGGGCTGTTTGACCACAGTCAACGCTTGTTTCTCATGTCCGAGCAAAGGGAAGGGCGGGCGGATAATCACACTGAGCTCAGATCAGTCCTTTAATGAACAGACAAAGAGCGGGGAGAAAGAGAGGAGATGAGAGTCAAAACGCCTCCATACAAAAAGGAGATTACGCCGTCCAAAAGCCCCAGTGGTCCAGTGATCGTCCCCCATTGTGTTTTAATTAACTGCTTGAGGCCTCTTAGCTATGCAGGGGAAAGAAAAGAGAGAGGGCCAAGAACTGATCCTAGGATTCAGTTCTAATAATGAGAGGGGTTCCCAGTGAGTGAAAAAGGAGGGGGGGGGGGGCTGGGTGTAGAGAAAAGGAGAGAAGCTCTCGAATCATGATCTGCCTGACTGTCCGCATTCTCCCAGGGTTAGTGATCTCCAGCTTTTCTTCTCTCTCTCACTCTTTCTCTTTCTCTCTCTCTTTCACTTGCCTCTGTGTGTCCTTTTCTGCCTTATGTGTGCCTTTCGGATTGGCCGAGTCCAGATTAGCTGACCTTTCACTGGCACATATGCACTCGTGCACACACACATACACACACACGCACACACACACACACACACACACACACACGTTCACACGTACACACACACATACACACGCAAACCTAATGCATCCACACAGACCACAAATACTCTGGCCCATTCTTCACACTGGCAAATGCTCTATCCAAACACTCTCTCCTATGTGTCTTTGTGTATAGGCATCCACCCTCCATCCCCAGCCACCACCAGCACCACGACCATCTCCAGGCCCCTGTTTTATTATGCCCAGTTCATCACTCATCATTGCATCTACTGACAAAGCCCCCAGTGTGTCGTCTTGAACATGCCCATCTCCTCCCCTCTCCCCCTCTGGGCCTAGAGCAACAGGATGGGCTAGTTCAAGCTTCCCATGAGGAGCAGAGTAATTAAGTGCACAGCTCGTTAACAGCCTGTCCTCGCGCGCGCCGCCACTCACCTTGCTTACACCTCTCCTCCTCCTCCTCTTTATCTTTCCTTTCTTTTTGTCTTGGTGGACTCAGGTGCTCTATCCCTTACTCTTGTTATCATTTTATGATTCATAATTTGAATTTCCTCTCTCTCTTTCTCTCCCTATCTGTTTTTCTCCGTCTCCTTCTTTTCCTCTCCATCTACTATCTTTTCACCTGTTCTCTCTCTCTCCCTCTCTCTTTCTCTCCCTCTATCCATATCTCTCTCTGTCTCTCTCTCTGTCTCTGTCAGATGAAGTGATGGGCCTTGTCTCCCACCCCCTCAGTGGCATTTGCTGAGTCTCATTTGCATGAACATGCCCTGACTGTGCGGTCTGCGGGCTGCTTACATTGATCAACAACACCTCCACATGTTTCATCACACACATGGGCGCATGCATGCACACACACACACACACAGTTCAAAGTGATCAGCAACACCACAGCGTGTTTTATTACATGTCAGTCGGAGGTAAAAACCTGATGCTGTGATGCAGTGTTTGTACACACTAGTAAAAACAAACACATATTCAGCTCACATGCATTCATTCATGCTGCTGTTGTTCAAGCCAAATTGCATCATGAGAACACTGAAGCTTAACACTTCTTTACTCTAAACATCCAATAAAATTGGACATGGAAAAGGCTGCAGTCAGAAGGATGTTTTATTTAGACATTCAGAATGAACTATCCTGAGAAGACATTATTTAATATGGATATTTAATATTAAAATGCAAAAATGTATTTGTGTGTATGTGTAAATGTATTGTGGTGCATGTGTGTGTGTGTGTGTGTGTGTGTGTGTCTGTTCATGTGTGTCATCTTACACATGTTCCTGAAATCATCCAGGCTGCACACTAATATCCTCAATAATTTCTCATTAATCTGCATGGATCAGTATACAAATGGCGCCTGGAGATCATTTTAAAAAGCATTTAAATATTTATATACTCTCACCCTCCCTCTCTATCGCTCCTTCCATGTTTCTCTGTCTCTCTCTCTTTCTCACTCTCACACGCATACACGCACACATACAGACACACACTGTCTGTCGGCTTTTTTTCTGGAGGAAACAGTATTTTCTGGCAACGATTGGATGTCCCTCATCAGAGGGCCTGCAGAGCTGGTGGGTTTTAAACGCTCACAAGTAAGGAATATGGAACAAAATGCGCATGATGAAGGGAGGCATGCCTGTGTTTGTGTGTGTGCGTGTGTGTGTGTGTGTGTGTGTGTGTGTGTGTGTGTGGAGCTTAAGAGCAGGCATGAAGGAGGGAGCACATGGTCGTCCATATGCCTCAGCGCGGTGAGCAGCTCTCACACAGCACCACAGGGAACACTCCCCCGTGTCCCTCATGCTCTCTCTTTCTCTCTCTCTCTCTCTCCCCCATCTCTCTCTATCTAGCACTTCTTACTCTATCTCCTACTCCTACACACATACACACACTTAAACACCAGCGACACACACCCCATCGCATTTAAATGCACATAAACACATACACACACCACACACCCCTCAGCCCCGCACCACACACACCCAAATGAGAAGTGCACATACACTGGATGTCCAACCAACTGTATGATAACTGCTGAGAAAGGGGGACAGAAAGTTAATGGCTGCTGGAGCAAGATTTTGTGCTAAAATGGATGGCTGAACAGAAGTGTATGTGTAAGGGTGAAAATAGAGCTGGTTCTTCCCTCTCTCTCTCTCTCTCTCTATCTGTGTGTGTGTGTGTGTGTGTGTGTGTGTGTGTGTGTGTATGTGTGTGTGTGTGTGTATTTGGCAGCTTTGTATTAGGGGCAGCTGACTGCAGTTGTGTGAGATCACAGACAGACGAGCAGTAGAGGTCACGGACAGCGGCTGCCTACTTTGGCAAATATCTCCTGCTAAACCCCCCCCCCACCCCACCCCCACCCCCCCTCTTCCTCTCACCTCTTTTCTTCTCTAATTTTTGTTCTTTTTCCATCCACGGTCTCCCACTCACCCTCTCCTTATCTCTTACTCCCTCTCTCTTACACACACAGGCACATACACACACACTTGCCAGCACACACACACATAGACACACACACTCACGTCCTACTCCCCGTGACACTGAAAAAGAGAAGTGAGTCATGTGTTTGAATTAGAGGCTGTCATCTGCAAAGAGAAAGGGAGCTAGAGGTAGAAAAAAAGAGAAAGAGAATCAAGAGAAAGAAAGGGAGAGAGAAAGAGCAGCGTGCCTGGCTGTCGTCCCTGAGGAGAGAGAAAGAGAGAAGGAGACAGGAAAGAGAGAGAGAAGGAGGGAGGGAGGGAGAGAGAGAGCGTCTTCTTACACAAACGGCCGGATCAGCGCTCCACACAGCAGTAATTAGAGGATAATGGGGCCTAATGCTTGCCGATCTGTCCCGCTTATCACCTGCCAGCCACACAAACAGCGCCATCTGCTGGCTGATTTGCGCTCCACCGAGCCACTTGCCGGAGGGCAGAGAAGAGCTGGGCTTATCAAATAATCCAGTCCCCTGTACATTTTATTGACTGGCTTCAAGGGGGGCACTGTGTCTGCTTCAGTCTTTATGTCTGTTTCTGTCTCTCTCTCTCTCTCTGTGTGATTGTGTGTGTGTGTGTGATTGTGTGTGTGTGTGTGTTTTAGTGGCTTACAGCAGAGGAGCAAGTAACAGTGTTGTTTAAAGGTGTGTATGTGTGTGCGTCAACCTTGGGAGGGGAAGTGCTCTGTTATTTGATCTGACGTGTGCCTCTTTGATTCTTCTGTGAGGAGTTGAGAGGCACTTTGCGGAACAAAAAATTCTAACCGGCCCTGAAGATTCCTGCCAAGTGTAGGAGTTGGCCATTTGACAACCGCTGATTAAATCCAACACTTTAACTTAGAAGTGATTATCCTGCTTCTATTCTTCACTCTCATAGGCATCAGCTCCATTACACAGGAACATATATATATATATATATGGTACTATATGGTAGCCTGGTAGTTCCAAAGGCCAATTTCTCTACTGGCAATGTGGGCTTCTAAGTGTAGCAGTCTTATAGTGGTCAGTTGCAGTTGGTTAAAGGCTGGTGACACAGGTTTTGGAATTAACTGGATGTATACCTCCATTTTGGTGCAACAACTGCAAACAAACTTCTCTGGAGCCTGACTCTAATCATGAAATGAATTTGGATTTCAAATATTAGCCACGGTTTGAATGATTATTTTATGTATTTATTGTGGATATTTGATTATAAGCTGGGTTCAGTGTATTTTTGTTTCAGCTACTATATGGTCTGTAAGTTTGTTTATCATACCTGGGGTGGTGCTTGACCCTGTCTGGATGTTCACTGGTTGGATCTTAAGTCCAGTGCCTTAACCGCTTTGCCAGTATGGAATCCCACATTCTCCATATTAGTTTGATAATATTAGGCTAACAGATGTAAGTTTGTGAGTGGATTTAGACTGTTCAGCAAAGTGGCTGTGTTGTGTATTGCTCTGTGGACAAGAATGTTTGTGTTAAACTTGTGTTAGACTAAAGAAAGTTGAATTTTGTAGCCAGATGGTGTTTGAGATGTAGTATTGCATGGAAGCCATTCAAACACTGAGAAACATTTGTTTAGTCAAGTTTCTGTGAACTTGGTGAATAGATATTGCATATACTTCCAGAGCCTTTGGCTGTTCTGTTTAATATTTTTCTTCAAATGCACCAACTACTGTTTTTTGCCAGCAGCTAAAATCTATGTGGGCAAATGAAAATCTATGTGGCCTCCAAAGTTCAGACATCTTGTGCAAATGTATTTGTATTTTATATGTATATATGTATTAAATACATGTACTACCATTAAATACACCTCTGTATGCATTATCCTGTTAACCCCCCCCCCCCCCCCACACACACACACACACCGCAACAAAAAACAAACAAAGAAATTGAAATTACATTTCAAAGTAACAAAACTCTAAACTCTCAAACTCTCCTCCTGTACCCCTCTGTCCCCATCCCATCCCTCCACCTCACCACTGATGGCTGATACTCCTGGCTGTGAACCTGCTTCTTCACTGGGGCTCTGCTTGCTCTCTGCTGCAGCAGGGCGGTGTCTAATCCTGGAACAGGGGGATAATTTATGGGCCATTTCCATGCGGACGCCTGGCTAATTGGGAGCATGTGTCTGGGTAAGCCCCACTCACGCCTCTGCACTGCAAATGAGCCACAGGGCGAAGTGTGTGTGTGTGTGTGTATTGTGTGTGTGTGTGTGTGTGTGTGGGGGGTTGAAGTGGCATCTCCACACCCCCTAGAGTTTTGCTCACCTCAGGCTCCCTGAGAAGAGAGGACTTACTAGGCCTCATAAAGTGAGACACTGGCATGAATATTTATTCATTGATTTGTTGATTGACTGGTTGTTGCAGCTGAAGAATCACAAAACAATAGTGGCTCTAGGTCAGAATAGGAACATGGCTTTCTTGATGTGAACTTAAAAACGTAATATTGCATTAATAGGTGAATGGTGTTAAATTGTTGTCAAATTAATAAATTAAAGGAAAGAAAAAGGATCACAACCTCTGAAAAAATTTTAAAGAGGAAATCATTTTAATATTCATTCACTGATGTGCAATTTCCTAAATACATAGCTCCAGACAACTCATGTTGAAACAGTGCAGTGGCTCAATTTTCCCAGTAACTCAATACTTGGTTATATAGCAAGGTTTTTACTTTAGTAGTCTTGGTGAGAGACTCAAACACATGTATTTGCATCTAATATCATGCTGTAAGCATCCACTTCCCTTTGATGACTTTAGGCAAGGCCAGCATTGTGTCTTTATCTTTCCAGAGAATGGAGCATTTGATGGGCTTCACATGAGCTGTTGTAAGAATGTAATAACTCTTTTATGACTGTCTTATAATAGACGTGCCATTTCAGGAATGGAGTGCTGCAGGATTCGCAGGGCTTACTCAAGGCCCCCTTCTATGTGATGGAACACTTATCTGTTCCTGGTCCAGCTGTCACACAAACATACACACACACACACACATGCACACACATACACACACACTTGTCTGGTCCTTGCCCAGCTGTCACCTTTGGCTAAGTGCCGCAATCCGTGCAAGGGGGAAAAAATGGCAGCGAAGAGGTCGCACTTCTCAAGGGCTGACCTTTGACCTCGAGCACGGTCGGAGAGTCGGCGGGTTGCTCCTCAGCGGCTCAGAGGCCGTTGGTCCTCTATGTCGCCACGGTGACACATGACCAACGATGTTGATGTCGGCTCACTCCTGCTTGGATGATAGCAGCACTCTGAGGATGAGATGCACTTACACAGTCAATCCGTACATGAATATGCACACAAACTCACACACACACACATACACACACACAAACACACACACAAGCAAACCTACCAAACAAAAACAAATGCCTGCACCAAAATATACTCTTTGTCCAGACATACAGCACAACACAACTGTATGTATGTAAAACACATACACATGTATACAGACACATATGGACACACAAACACATGCACATATGCATAAGACACACACACACACACACACACACACACACACAAAGATACGCATACTCATTTCCATGTGGTCGTTCTTTATAGCGGGGTGATTATATATTGGGCTTTGTCTGGCTGTACGTGTACCTGCGCCGGGCCCAGCTGCTCCTCATTAATAACGGGACCTGCCACCGACACAACAGCAGAGATGAAGGAGCATACTCACCACTGCAGTGTATGTGTGTGTGTGTGTGTGTGTGTGTGTGTGTGTGTGAGATTTGTGTGTTTGGATTGCATGGCGGTATTTTCCTGGGTCGAGAGCACCTCTGTGTCCATTGGGTACATTTGTACATAGTATATCTGGGTCAGTTTGTGCTGTATTTTTTCAATGTGTGTTTGCTCATGTATTTTATTTGTGTGTGTGTATCTGTGTGTGTGTGTGTGTATGCTTTAGTATATGCAATATAGTGTGGCCGTTTTGCCGGAGGGCAGACGGACCTCATTGTGGGGTCACAGGGAGCAGAAGCCCCCTGAAAATCTGTTGCCCAGCTCTGTGCATCAACAGCCCAAACACAGAGAAGAAAGGCAGCAAACAGGATTTATTTTGCACGCCTCATCAAAAGAGAATTAGCATCGTTCTTTCGAGAGGGAGGGTTGGGGGTGGGAGTGGGTTTGTTGGGAGGGGGTGTGGGGTGCTGGTCGGATGAGAGGATCAGGGGATAAGTGACAGGATGGAACATAATTCCCTCGACCAAGAAAAGGCCAATTCATCACCGTGGCGACTACCCAGCAGGCTGTGCTGGATCAGACCGCTCTGCTAAACTGTGCTTAAATGCAGGCCAGTGCAACACCACATGTGACAGGAATATCACCACCCGCCGTCCCATATTGGTTGATGGTTCTGATTGTTTGCAAAATACCTGTCTAATAGAGATTATTCTGGAAATCCTTGTCTGAAACTCCATGGGTGGTGAGTCTGAGATTGGGCCACCTGAATCAACAGCTTTGTGACTGGAAACTCTGTCGCTAAAACTGATGAAACATTTCAGGTGGAGGCTTGCATGAACCACGGCAGTAAACTAAATATATATGGCATGTGTGGCATGTGTTCTTGGTTCTTGGCAAGTGTATTTGACTGCAGCAGCACAATTTGCCATTTTCTATTATATACAGAATTAAAGACAATGCAAATCAGTACCTCTACAATGGATACTCCCTGGATTTAAGCACTCTTTGAAATAATGACATGAAACTGTCTTTAAGCATGTTAAATTCTCTGTAGATTTTCCTGTCTCAACATGGTGGTCTAAGAGTCATAACTTTTAATTTGACTTAAATAAAATATTTCCAGAAAAGTGTGGAACTTGAGCAATAGCAGAGAATATTTTTTTAATAATCTGCAAAACTTGTATGCCGTATGAACTCTTATCGGTGCAACACAAGTATTCTCTTACACTGTCCTCATAGGCTTATCAAAAACGGGCAACTGTGACCTTGATGCAATATCAGTTGATGCCCTGACAAATCAGTTTTTCCAGATGATCAACCTCACACAAATACAGATGTCCAAATAGGATATAATCCAAATTGACTGAATGCGCCAGATCAATTTCTTTCATTTATTTATCAGACGGACCATATACAAAGACACGTCTGCAAGTGCTGTGACATTCACATAAATTCCAAACAATAACACTTACAGTTGTTGTTTTTTTTTCCAGGTCACTAGAGTTTAGGAATGGGAGAAAATGGGGTAAACCTGGATTCAAATTTTGTATACGGTTGATTAGAGTGGACAGGTGGAGGTTTAGCTCGCTGGCTAAAGGTGCTTCAGTGGAAGGGGCCTGGGGAAGTGGTTGCATCACTTTGCTCTTGCTAGCCATCTCCATCCTTGTCTGACTCTCGTTCTCCTCTCATTGTTAATGCAACATGGCATCTCCTGTCTGACTCAATCCGAGTCGGCCCGGGAAGATCCGGCATGTGGGGTGCGCAACAAGCCGCAAACAGGCATGTAAACGAAAGCGAAAAACAGAGAGGTGAAAAAAAGCACACACACAAACACATACACACACACACACACACACACACACACACACACAAACACAGAGACATACAGACACAAAAAAGCCCTCTCCACAAGCACCACTAGTGTTGCAGCTCCTCCAGCTTCTCCAAAAAGAACCGTCCGCCCACCTGCTCAAGCCCCAGCACCATGGACTGATGAAACCGCGTGAAACTCAGCCCCAGCTGCTAAATGGGCCTACATCGCTCCGCCGATGCTCACACAATACAAATGCTAGGCACACTAGCATAAATACAGTGTCTTTTACAGCTCCTGACAGCCTGGTTTGACTACCCATTCACACACATGACTCTGGAAGCGAGGTGGGTCGTGGTGAGTTTTGTTCGCCATGATCTTTACCTGTGCTACTGCAATAGAGCTGCACAGCTGGGGTTCCCCTTCACCCAGCAGGTGTGTGTTCGAAAATTCTATCTGACACAATAATGATGCATAAGGCTTTCATTTCTTTCTTGCAGACCCAAGTATCACTACAGCCTTAGATGTTTCCAGAGCTTTCCATCCACAACACTCATGCTCACTTTGACAGTGCTTCTGTCCACTTTGGCAGTCTGGGGAGGTCACCTGGGTCAGGAACCGTGTATGTGTGTGTTTGTGTGTGTGTTTGCTGTGGGCAGGGGTTAATTGGGACAGTGTTTGACCAGCTGGGTTGTTAACCCATCTCTTACACTGTTACACACTATGCTTTAGGCTCTTTGCCTCAACAGACCTCGCTAGAGTGTGGAGCTGGTTCAGTTTAGACTGCTGCACCTACAAAACTAGACTCTTAGGAGAGAGAGAGAGAGAAAAAAAACTATTCTCTGTAGTTCACCTCTGCAGGAGAACAAAAAAATACACCTTACAGACCTCAGGTCAGAACTCTCCAATAAGGGCTTGCTTGCAGGCATCTTTTGGAAGCTCTTCCGAACCTTAAGTTTTTCAGCGAGTTTCTCCAACCCGTAAAGTGTTTCTCTTCAGCCCATGACGATCTATAAAATGGTCTTGTAAGTGGGTTGAATCAACCTCGAGCCTCCCAAGGCTGACCAGGCTCTGATTAATAATACTCTGATAGAATCTAACCTACTGGTTTGTTTTTGATGCATAGGGCCCAGGAGGAGCGCTTCGCATTGAGCCCTGATAAGCCCCCTCTTCATTAGGCAGCTCGCATCTAAACTCAGCCAGGCACCAGAGCTAAAAGGAGGCTAACATCCGCGATTTATATAAATGTGCTTTTAATTGTTTATTCATATAGAACGTTGCCTAATTGCATTTGGCTATTCCCCTTGGGTGGTGAGTTCTCCCCGATCTCCTCTCTCCATATCTCTCTATCTCTTTCTCTCCAACCCCCCTTTTCCTCTTCCTTTTTCACTCGCTCTCTTTCTCTTTTTGAAGTATGGTGTGTCGCAGAGCGGGCGGCCATGTTGTGCTTTAATCAGTGTTGTGGGTGAGAGTGACCCAGCGGTGCTTTGTGGCTCTGAGGCTGCTGGATTCCTCCTCCCCTTCTCTCTTCCTCTCTCTCTTTCTTTTCACCCTCTCTTTCTCTTTCTTTCCTCTCTTCCACCTCTGTGGACCTGTGTGTGTTTTGTGTAATACCCCTGAGTGCGCAGTGCTACCAACCCCCCACACCCCCACCCCCCTCCCCTCCTGGCGCTTGCTCTCTCTCCCCCCAACCTCTCGCACACTCCTTGGTCAGGACTCGGGAGCAGCTTGGAGAAAAAACAAACCCCATCAGTAACCTGCCACTGGTGCACCATTCCTCTCTCTTTCTCTATCCTTCTCTCTCTCCTTCCATCTTTCTTTCCTGTGTCTCATTCATTTATACTCATTCATTGTAATTCATTTATACACTTTTTCACTCTTTTTCACCTCTATGGGGTCTGTCTTACAGACACACATGCACACACACACACACACACACACAAACACACACACACATATACGCACTCATACACAAACACACACACACACACACACACAATTCCACTTTTGAAGGCTGAGGGTGTTGTCATGCATTCTTTCCTCCTCTCCCTCCTTATGCCCTTTTCTCCCCACTTTTTTTCTTCACCTCCCTCTTTCCCTCTCTCTTTCTCCTTTTCATGATCCCTCTCCTCTCCTCTCCTTTCCTCTGGTGCAGTCCTTTCTGCAGTGTGGCTGCGATCATTGGCGGGCCGCATTACTATGATTTATTGGCCGCTGCAGAGCAGAGCGGCGATAGATCAGGCCAGCAGCGGGGGGCCCAGGGAGGCTGCACTGGGACTGGGAATGGTTGTGGGGGAGTGTTGCGGGGGGACTGGGGGGTTTGTAGGGGCCCCGGCAGAAAAACCCACCTATGATGAACTGCTTTGTGATACCCTGGAGAGGAAAAGAGAGAGAGAGAGGGAGAGAGAGAACAAGAGAGAGAGAGTGAGGTTGGGAGAGATGGGGAAAGAGTGAACAGGAAAGATAAAAAGGAGAAACATATGCAGCGTCGTTCCGGTAACACATCTCATCTTTATTACGCTGATGTACACATATATCTTCATATGCACACCCCAGCCCTCCGATTTGATGTGCTTCCCACTATCTGTCTCTTTCCCTCTTTCCTGGCTTCCTCTCTCCAATTATTTACCTTATTCATACACACACACACACACATACACACACACACACACACACACACATACACACACACTTTTTTCTTTCAGTTGATCTGTTCTGTTCTGTTTTTTTCTTTTTTCAAATAGAAGTTGTCCTTTCTTTGTACTTTTACATGAACCCTTCTGCTTGCTTCTTTTACATAACATAACCTAGTACATATGGTAAGCTCCTGTCCTAATGCTACAGTTTGTGGCATTCAAGTGGCTAAACGTCAGATGGTTTGCTGTAGTTCCCTTCTCCATGGAGTCAATTATGCTCGCCATTACCATAGCATGCTATTTACTACCCCGACGATTTTACGGATGAGGATCTTCTAGACCGCTGGACATCTGGACCTTCCTGTCGGTGAATGGAGGAGGTGAACATCCCTCCTTGGGGTCCCCCCTATCTTCTCTTAGTATGATTATAAATGGGGATTATATCAATCAAAAAGCACTGAGCCTGTCTGATCTGCACTCAGCCCCTCAAAGAAGAACATCACCCTTGTGTCTGGAGTGCAGGTCAGGAAAGAGAGGGAGGGAGAGAAAGAGAGAGAGAAGTCCAGAAGGATAGAGAGAGAGAGAGAGAGACCCCCACATTTGCGTCCAAAGAGGAGAAGAGCAGGGGGGTGGGGAGCTGGGTGAGTGAGTGAGTTGATGGAAAGAGGTGGAGGTGGGAAGGGATAAAAAAGGGGAACAGGAGAAGACCAAAAAAAGGATAATAAAAAAGTCTTTCGTATGACATGGCCATTGTGGGTGGAAGCATGGCGGCGGCTGCCTGGCTAAACTGCTAACAATGAGGAGCGAGCAGATCTGTGTTGGGCCGGGGGCGCCGGCGGCACACTGGCTATTAGCATAGTCATTTAAATACAGTAATCTCATTTTCTGCCCAGCCGCTGAGGCCACGCCAAATTTTCCGCTGTGACTTGAGGGGCTCGCTGAGACACCGCCAGGGGAACCAGGGGATTAGCAACCCTTTCCCCCTCTCTCTCTCTCTCTCGCCAGGGCTGGCCAGGTGTGTGTGTGTGTGTGTGTGTGTGTGTGTGTGTGTGTCTATGTCTGTGTGCATGGCTGTGGGTGTGAGAGAGTGAGTGAGGCCAAGAGAGAATGTCAGTTTCTGAATGTGAGTGATTATCTTTGCGTGTGTGTTTCTGTGTGTGTGTGTCTGTGCTTGGATGTGTTTGAGTTTCAGTGACAGCAAGGAGTGAGGGTGGGGGGAGGGGTGTACTGTGAAGGTGTAATATCAGATCAGACAACAAAAGGGGGAGCAGGGGAGACAGCAGCAACAACAACGAGAGAGAGAGAGAAGGAGGGAAAAAAAGACGCAAGCTGTTTTCATTCTTCTAGTCTTCCGGTCCAGTGGAAGAGTTGATGAAGTTTAAATGAAGCAGAATTAGAAGATCAAGCAGACAGTGCACGGTGCTGCTATCTGGGAGCCCTCTACCCCAGGGGGCCCGGGCTCCAGAGAATTGAGCTGGGGACCAGCTGACCTGGATGAAATGGAGAGAGAGAAAGTGAGGGACCAGAGAGAGCGGAAGAGAGCATGGGAGGGAGGAAGGGAGGGATGGAGTGGGGTGTTATTGAGAGAGAGAGAGAGAGAGGGAGGGGTTCGCGCTGAGGGGATGAAGAATCTCCCCCTAAATGTGATAATCTCCAATCACCTCTAACATCAGTTCTGTCAAGGCCTCAGCTAATGAGCTCACAGCCGATCAAGCGTTATGCAACCCGAGCTTGCACTCTTTCTCTCTCTCTCCATCCCTCCTTCTCCTCTCTCTTTCCAATGCTCTCTTTCTCATCATTGTTGTTCTTTTGACTTAATCCCTCTCACTTCAGCTGATTTGAGCAGGAGGGGAAAAGCCTATTACCCTGGCCTCCCTGCTCGCGCCTATCTAAATGCTAACGACATGAGCAAGTGAGAAATAGAGAAAGAGAAAGAGAAACAGAGAGAGAGATGCTTCCAAGAGGACAAGCTGCGATGACGAAGGCTAATCTGATGATGACTATAACCCTGTGTTAGTGTGTGTGTGTGTGTGTGTGTGTGTGTACATGTGCAGGAGGTGTTGTTAACCGCGGAAAGGTATCCCGGCTCACCGTCTGACCCGTGTTCCCTCGGGTCAGCGCGCCTTGCCTGCACGAACGCTTCCACTCGAGCTGCTCGGAGCGCCAGCTGTTCATTCACAGTCCGCTCGCCAGCCTTCTAAACCTTTCTCATTTCCACACTCACATATTGATCAAAAACACCACAGACATCCTTATGTGTTTGTGTGTGTGTGTGTGAGAGAGAGCCCTTTCTCCCCTGCCACATACTTTTCTGCATGAAATTAGATGCCGAGGATTGATTTGACTTGGCTGGTGTAGTTGGTTGGAAAAGACTGGGGTAAAAGCTGTGGGTCACCTTGCAGGGAAAGTAATGTCTGTTTCGATCAGACTCGCTGCTGGGTGAAGACATACACGGACTGGTAATACCTCTCCCTCTTCCTCTCCCTCTCTCACTCCGTCTGTCTTTTTTTTTTTTTTTATTTGTCAGGTATGCTTGTCTTCCTGTTCCACATTATGCACATTACTGTCTCCTTATTCTGATCTCATTCTTATTCATCTCTAATAAAATACACACACACTCACACACACACACACTCTCTCTCTCTCTCTCACACACACACACACACACACACACACACACACAAAAGACAGTTATGAGTGTACTGAAGACATATATCCTCTTTGTCGTCCTTTACACCTTGTTTCCAAGCGTTTTTTTCCCCTCTTCTCTGTTCTTGGGTGCCACACGTAACAATTTCATCCACGCTCACTGTGATTCCCTTTGTTTCAAAGATTCCATTTGATTTCAGTACTGGACCAATGAATCAGGCAGTGAGGTAGAGGTGTGTGTGTGTGGGGGGGGTTGAGTGTGTGTGTGTGTGTGAGAGTGTTTGCGTGTTGGGCTGGTGGTGATGGGGGTTGGGGGTGGTGGGGTGCACACTGAGTGAACAATCAATCTTTGCAACGCAGCCAGCACTCTGAGCACGGTGAGTAAATGTTTGCGGAGGAAGCCATCAAGACACCGAGCGTCAAACACGCTCCTGGAGAAGAGAATTTTGAGAGAGAGAGAGAGAGAGAGAAAAAGGGAAAAGGAGGGAGAAGAAAAGAGATCTATCTGACGAAGTCCCATCTCTCTTCTCTTTTTTCTTACACTCCCTCTCATTCCTTCTCTCTCTCTCTTTCTCTCTCGATAGCAGCAGGGTATCAGCCACATTATGGCCCAGTGCTCTGTGCATTTTTCATATAGGCCGGGCTTTTTATGTTTTATGTACGGCGGCCCAGGGGAGAGCAGCGGAGCGGCCAGCGCTCCCCTCTGTTGCTCGCGCAGAGCTCATTTCACTGGAGGAGATGGAACAGAATGCACAATGCCTTTGGAGATGCTACCTGTGGAAAGAGTCACACACACACACACTCACACACACACACACACAAAAGAGTGAGAGACCGAGAGAGAGAAGTAGACAAGTATTATTTTAGGCACACACAAACAGACTTCACACGCACCGTAGCATACACACAAACACACACAAACACACACAGCCAGAGAATAGGGACAATACAATATGACCACTGCCATGAATGTGGTCAGGCTGTTAGAAACAGTAGACAGCATAGCCAGCAATAACAATGATAATACATTTCTAGAAGAGATGTCACTGGTGCTGCACATGCATTTGACATTGTGAAATGGGCATTATTCCATAATGCAATACTCGGCTGTTTTCATTTCCCTGAATTTATTTATACCAAACATTTCCTCTGTTTTCTGACCAATGACCACAGAATGACCCAAAGCAGAATTCTGTTTGAAGATGTACATGCCTATTCCCCCAAATATTTTATACACCTCTGTAAATATTGCAAAAAATTCATTGTTTTTTTTTGTTTGTTTTGTTTTTTTTTGTGGCCATGTGTATTTGTGATAATGATAACTATAGTACCAGAAAAAGTTGAAAAGCGCATGTGTATATTGACCATATTTGCAGACTACATTCTCTCTGTATATCTCTGTGTGTATTCTGTGTATGACAAAAATAATAATATTTCATGGGACTAAATAACTTAATTAAAATGAATCTAGGCTTAATTTATCTGTTCATGATTTAGAATGTTAGAGCAGAGGAGACATCAGAAGGTTATGCATTGGCTGTGGGTTAGATGAAGTAGGATGATCTGTTTCCATGAGATATCTGTGACATATTACTATTTAACAGTCATGTGTGCAAACAATCTGATGTGTCTTCATGTCATGGTGAATTTTACCACAACCAGTGATGCAGCAGTCGCTCTCAATTGTTTTAGTCCTTCTGACTGTGTTGATGATCTGTGGTTTGAAATGCAACATCCCCCTCTACTGGTGTACTCTTCCCTTTGCAGTCTGTTGGCCCTTAGCATTTTATCATTGTATCATAATTGTATCATTAGTATGATGACACTAATTAGTTTGATAGAACTACTTAATTTAAATGGATCTCCAGAATTAAGTCATTTAAAACAGATAATATTCAGGCTTTCAAATAGATGCTCAAAGGGTATCATGCATTTCTCATTTGGATTCCCTCTTCAAAGTTTATTATCTGGTACCGTAATAACAATAACTGAAAAGACAGAAAAGAAAATATCTGCTTACTATAGTTGTGAAGAGAGTGGAGACTTATCGTCACATTAGTGCACACCTGGTGGCTTGTCTTCTCTGAATTATATCACTCAATTCCTCTTTCATTTTCATTTGACTCCCCACTTCTCTCTCTCTCTCTCCCTCTCTCTCATGGTTGAATGGAGCCCAGGCCTGGTCCTGCTGGGGCTGGACCTCTCCTCTCCTCCTTGTGCCAATCCCTATCCTCAGGAGGGACAGAAATCGTTCGGCGCCAGTTAATGAGTGAAAAGAGAGACTGATAGTGGGAGACAAAGACCGACTGCGAGGAAGAAAGAGGTGATTACTGTGGTACTCGAAGGGAGAAGAAGTCCAGAGGGAGGAAAAGAAGGATAGAGAGAAAAAGACAAAAAAGAGGGCGAGTTTTAGCAGGAGAGAGAGAGGATAAGTGCAGGTAAAGGGATGGATGAAGACTCTTACTGAATCTTTCTGGAAAAAAATGGCAAAGCACATCCTCTAACACATCCTGTGAGGCAAGACAATATCTAAGGCCAGATAAGGGCTAGGAAGAGATAGATACAGAAATACAGAGAGAGAAAGAGGGAGAGTAATAGAGAGAAAGAGGGAGAGGTAGAGTTTGAAAAAAAATAAAATCCTTTGGCATCAAGAGAGTAAAAAGGTCAAATCTCAGGTAGTGGTCAGGTGGAGAGAGAGAGCAGTTTTTTACGCTTGAGAGGCCGGCACCAGGCGCTAGCGGGCAGCTTGCCCACCGGCACGGCGCGCTCGTCCCAGCGTGGCGCTTTGTCAGTGCGCTGCGCCGCGTCCAGGGGGTCCCCGATCCCCCTCTCCTTCGCCTAATTAAAAGAGGATTATCCGCCACGGAGGCCCAGGCCGCTCCGGCGCGCCCTGCCTCCGTTACCCTTACTTTCTCCGGATAATCGCACCTCAAGGAGCCGTGGGGGTGTACAGAGAGAGAGAGAAAGAGGGATGGAGAGGGGTGTGAGGGGGAGCGAAGCAGTCGTTCTGGACTGACGCCCAGGAAAAGAGTGGCCAAGGCACGGAGGAACGGGCAGCAGTGAGCTGCGGTCACTTTGACCATACAGCTGTGAGGCTCGCCACAGGCTCAGCCCCCTATCCCCTGACCTGATCACTGTTAATGTGAAATTAAGATTCATCTCTTACCTTTTTTTTGGTGGCTTCACTACCGTAAAGCCCATGTCTAGAGGGGCCTCTTCACTGTGAAAGGCCAACTGGCCTGTTGGGCAGGATGCTAATAATTATTGGAATAACACTCACAAGGCCAGATACAGCACCTTTCAGTAGAAAATGACACCAAAGAGAGAGATTAACTTCTCACAAAATCTACATTTAATCATTTCAGATTTGCACATTTAAATTCTAAATTCTAACACATTCGAAATAGTTCAGATGTGTTTTTAAGTATTACGCATAACTGAAACAGAGCCTTCTCTAAGTGTGTCATGATGACCCAGCTCTATAGTTCTTCATCTAATCTAATCTAATGTGTGTTTATAAACCAATTGCTAATTTCCCTTCCAGCCACAAAACTAATCAGCAAGTTCTCTCTAGCAATCATACATCATACTAATGTCAGCATTATATGCACATGTATGTAAAAACACATAAAACATAAAGACGTAGTGCTTTATTGATACTGATATACTCAAAATGTTTATCCTTCACCACAAGAACAGAATGGCACAGACCCAAAAGAGTGGATAAAATTATTCTCTCTCAAAGTACTTCTGCTTGAATTGTATTGCTGGAAAGCAGATTACTTGACTGAATTGTAGCCTACATAAAGTGCATGATGTAAAAATCACACTGAAAGTATCCTTCAACTCCTCTTTAGATAAAGTCACTGATGTGCTACAGGTCTTTGTGCTTAAAGGGTGTAGCAGCCAATAATGTAATATTTTTGTAATGAAGCCAATAATGTAATAAGTTTCAAGTCCATTTGGATGCCAAAGTGTTACAAAATTTTTTTTTATGCATAAATCAGTCAGTGACTCCATCATTTAGGACACTGTTATAAATCACTGTACATGGATTAGGTACTTGCACACCCCCTAGGCTTTTGGCAGATATGGTTAGTGCAGTGAGGGTGCTTGGGAGTAGGAGTGACCCACCCTGACTGGCAACAGCACACATCACCACATAACCCTGAACAGAGCCAAACGGTTTCTGCCGATGGTGTCTTTTCCCAACCACAGAGGTGCAGAGGCGAGGATGACAAAACTAAGCGCTGTTCCATTGGCCCCATCAAATTTGCCAGCTCTTCCTTGCCCCGTTACCCTTGCCCTCCTCCTTCTGTATGTTTATACTGCTAATAATCCTTGTGTGGGGTTCACTATGGACACACCTTGTTAGAACTGGAGACTGTCAAGTTTGACCCTCTTCTCGGAGCTCGGAGTGCCCATGAGAAGCTTTGGTGCTAAGGACCACATACTCACACGCACGCGCGCGCACACACACACAAACACACACACACACACACACAGACACACACATAGAAAACGAGAATGCTGCAAGCCTAAAATATCATAAATGACGTTTGCCTGTAGTTAAATCCTATGAAATATTGTTGAACCTATGAAATATTGTTACGGTATGTACGGTTATATTAACAAAATAAGTTGGCAGCCATGGAATCAGAGCCTGTGAAAGCTGTAGGATCTGGTGACAAATGATAGACCTCTCATATCCAAGAGATGGCACCAATATATACATCTAAAAATGCCTCTTTATGCAATTGGATCTGATATTGCAATGACCAGTCAGGCAAAACAACCAAATGCCTATGGCAAATACGTATTCTTTGCAAACATTTGGGTGGTGTCTTTTGTTCAGTTTTTGAAGAAAAATCTATGTCCAATTTGTTTAAATGTCATACAAAAACTCTGGGTGGGAGAAGGGAATTTAACATCATACTCCCATGCCTGCATCCTAAGGTGCCCTTAATAATAATTATCTGTGCTCTTTTATACCCCATGAGGGAAATTTGGTCTCTGCATTTAACCTAATCCTGAAGTAGTGAAACACACACAGTACATACTTACCCAGAGCAGTTGGCTGGCTGCTATAGCAGCGCCAAGAGAACAGTGAGGGGTTAGGTGCCTTGCTCAAGGACTTCAGTCATAGTCCACTGGGTTCGGGTATCGAATCACAACCCTTTGGTTACAAGCCCAAATCAGTCGGCCATGGCTGCCTTGACCAAGGCCCCTGAACCTCTGACTTTCACATTCGCTTTGAGTACTTGAACTACTTTTGCTATTTTTATTAGATAAAATGTATGTCAGGCTATAACACATTAACAACCCTTGCTTTAAGAAGTTTCAGAATAGGTAAGTGAAAAAATGGGACATTTTGTGTATGTAAATACTACTGAAGTTAGGGACAGAATTAAGGCGAACACCAGCCAGACTAAGAAAAGGAGGACACCTGTTCTGACGTCTGATAGTGTCTGGGCCGTCTTTGAGTGTCTTTGTGCCACATTTGACAGGCTTGGGAGGCATGACTGATGTCGGACTCTCACCGTCATTGGCTGCTTGGCTTGTCACTGCTCTTGTCTCCGAAGGAGATTCAAAGCTTTGTCATAGCACTCATGGAAGGATTCATTTCATATGGCCAAAGCACTTTAGTACATGGAATCAAGAGAGATAACTGATAAGGTGCTAAGGGCATTGCATTCCCACTGTCTTGGCTTTTGTTTTTGTCCTCATTCTGAAGGCTTATTCATAAAGAGCTGAAGGCTATGGACCTATTTAGGCGTGATACATAGAGCACAGTGTCAGTTATGTACATTTCTTCTTCTTCTTTTTTTAATCACCTCTGGGTAGTGTAGGCCTACTCATGCCATGAAAATGAAATGTCCATGAGTGCATTGTGTATTAGTGTGAAAAACCTCTTATATTATTCAAGGAGAATAATCACAGTGCTAATGCAAGAGCAAATGCAAAATTACTTTCAATAATGCAGGGCATTTGTCTGTAAATTAACAAGTTCGGTACTGAAAGTCTTGTCTTTCCTCTCATGGATTTATTCTGTACAGGGGCGCAGATAGATTTTTTGGGAGGGGACCAAAATGTCAGGCAAACAAATATATTAACCATTAAAAAATACAATGTAGAGCTGTATTGTCCCTATTGTCTATCTTCTTGTGACCAAACAAAGTGTGTTCCACTAGTTAAAATCTCTATTTACCAGCAGTAAATAAGCTAAATCTAAATTACATCCTAAATCCTATCTACAACACCACACTGCATGCACTGGTGATTCCTTCAGGGGGGGTGATTCCTTCATGATGGGGATTTGGGCTCTGTGCAGGACAGACGTCCCAAAAGGACTTGCATGGATGATTACTCTTTTCCGGTAAACGTCTGTTTTTTGTGAAGTACGGTAGGATAGATTGATATTAGGCAAAAGTATTATTTGTATAGTGTAGTTATACTAGTTTACCATCCAAAGTAATCCTACCTGATAAGCTCTCTGTGTTTCTCGCCAGTTTAGCATTATTAGTCTCATTACAATTGTTTACCAGTGTAAAAGCTAATTCCTAGAAACTATCGACCATCCTGAAGGACTTTAGGTCTGCCGTGCACAGAGCCCATTCTGTGTGCCCAAGGCAGTCACAATTATGACTATTAGGCTGCTGCTAGCCTACAAATGTGGTTCTACACTGCTACATGCATCCTACACATATCACATTTCTGTTCTCATTGCTAATGTATGGACAAACACCTGGAACAATTGGCTCCACAAGCCACATTATGGATGTGTAGGCCTAGTTTTGCTCAGTTGGAGTTGTGCACCAGTTTTCCTTTTGCTTTGTTTTGCACGCATTGGTTTGTGCTAAGATAATGTTGGTTCTATGACTAGATGCAAGTTTGTTTGTTATAGCAAGCAATTATGAAATAGATTTTTCTGATGTGTCAACTTCACTCTACCACTATCAATCCACCCCACAAGTAGCCTACATGCCTAAACAAGTTTTAAAGCATGGGCAGTTTCTCCCCCAGGACAATTTATAACATTCTGGCAGCTAAATGCCATTTTTACAAGACTGCAGACAGAGATGTTTTTAAATACCAAAAAATAATGTTATTATAACTGCACATACATCCTGAGAATAGTGCTAACTACACAAACTACTATACTACAAGAAAACATGCTAATATCATTGCTGATTTTGTGACATATATGGCAGAATGGATATAATCCAACTTTAGGAGTTTCTTTGTCTTTCTATTTTGCATCTCCACTTTGACTTTTAACATGGTTCAACCCTGGTTTACACCTTTATGATATAGTGTAGTCTGTAAACATTTTGAAGAAGCCTTCAAATTTCTTCCCATCATTCACTGCATCTTAGGCAAATCACATCAAACTTTTTTCTCATTAAATATCAAAGGACCAATATAACTTAACTACAACAAAACATCTTTTTAGTAACTTACTGCTTACTTATCACATTTTAGAATAGTGTTTGGCATTTCACTAGTTTATGAGTAAAGACACCACCATAATTGTACTCCTCAACTAAAATGATCTGGTGATCTAGTAGCCCCAGAAAAGTACCTAAAGCAATGGTAATCCATTTTAATAAACCATCAGCATGGCTGCTCTATGGGTCACAGTCCGCGAGTGCAACCTTGATGAGAACGAGAAGGTAGGGAGCAACTATTCATCCAGCAGTGTCAGTTATGCACATTGGATTTCTTTCTCTTTTTTAAGATTATTTTCTTTAAGTTTACATGAATAGCCAGCAGCCCATTTTTGAGATAAATATGGTTCAGTCTAGACTACAACAAATATAGTGCACTGTGCAGAAATGGGGGGAAAATGTTGCAATACGGCACTTTGCGTACCCCCCTCCCCTCAGAAAACAGCTTTAAAAACAAAGATATGCAGCAGTGTAGTGCGTGATATTGGCTGATATTGGCCGATGAAGGCAGAAGCTATGCCCGCTTTGAGAACGCATTGTTTTCAATATCGCTACTTATAAACACTGTTTACTATTGTGAAGAAAGTGTCAAAAATCCGGACAAGCGCCTACAAATGAGGACATTCTATGTTTTAGTCCGAACAGAGAGCAGGAAAGCCGGACTGTCCAGCCGAAATCCGGACGAATGGCCATCATAGGCCTAGGCCATGGGGAATTAAACAATTTTACAGTCAAACAATTTTTGCCCCTTTAGCAATGCTATGTAACTTTTCCACACCATCTGAGGTGTTGTTTTCTACAGGCAATTTATTTTGGTACCATCTCCAAATGCATTTAAGTGGCATTTAGTCATGAAGGCAGAAATGTAAGATGATCTAGCTGGTTGGCACTAGTATATTTTCCGGTTAATGTTGTTAACATGTCAGTAGGGGGTGCTGTTAAAAACTAAATTCAAAGTGCAAAGGAATGGAAGTTCAATTTTCAAAATTGGCTAGTGATTCATCTTAAAAAATAGTTAGGCTATTGTAGGTCTAAAATAACCTAAACACCAATAATTTTCCTAGAAATTAGGAAGGATACTAAAACAATGTCACTGCCTCACATTATCTTCATTGAGCTGGTCTTTGCAAACATTTCCTGACGCCTTCGGGACCTGAACATTGTGAACAAATGCAAAAAGCCTGGATCTTAGAAATACTGTATGCTTAAACCCCTGTCTTTTCGTAAAATAAAACTGAGAAGTTCCCTATAAAAGATCTAGGCCTACTGCAGATTTAAAAGCCACCCCCTCTGTCGACTGACCACCTCGCCTACAAGGGGAGGAGTTACCGTCCATGGAGGGTAGGCTTATACATAGAAATGTACCATAACAGTGTTACATTGAACGGACGTAACAGATACGGTGTTTTAACCTCAGAAAACATGGCAGACAATGGTGAATCAATGCGTCGTTCGACTGACAAAGAACGGAGAGGTAAGCAAGAAGATTTGATCACTGCATTTTAGCCACAACGTTTAACTTCTCTCCAAGCAAGTAAACCTTTATTGATAACGGTCTCTGGTCTGTTCCGTAAACAGACGAGAAGGGGCAACACCACGCCAACAAGATCCAGTTTATCTTCAGGATGTAAATTGTAGGCTTAATGATGTGATTCTGCCTCAAGAAATGGCTATTGTAGGTTATAATTAACATTACCTGGATACATTTGGTAGGCTAACGTTAAAGAAAGGAGGTTTAGGTTGTTCAATGTGCTATCCAGTTGACTGGCCATTGACCATTTGATTATGGTCAGCGCCTGTAACGTTAATTTAATTTAACCTAACAACCATAATAATTCAGCAAATTACATGTATTACTTGCTCTGATGATGAATTTGTGAAACTTGATTTCCTGGTTAGCTGCCACATCTGGTTGAAATCAAGTTTATTTCCACTAGATTCTTACTGTTGGAATGGTATGGGCGTGGTGTGCCACCCCTGTTTTGGTCGGTGAACTGAGAACCATGACTAGCCTAATCTAATATCTCTCTCTCTCTCTCTCTCTCTCTCTCTCTCTCTCTCTCTCTCTCTCTCTCTCTCTCTCTCTCTCTGTGTATTTGTGTTTCAGCCCTGGAGGAAGCAGATTCAAACCTTGGACTGTGTGGATGGTTCCTGGTATTGGTCTCCATCTTGCTGACTCTGGCCACCTTCCCTATATCCATATGGATGTGCATAAAGGTAGCGCTATTAAAATATCCAAAAGCACAATAAGAAATAGCAATGTGAAGAAAGAGCTGTATTGAAATAATGTCAAAAACACCTAAGCTCATGCTATGTAAAGTTAGCATGCATTGCAGGCCAGCTCTCCTGTTGTACTGCGTTCCATCATGTGTTGTGGCTGTACTAAAGGCAGTGCAATTGAAGGCAAAAGCTTCATTCAGCAAAGCACCTTTGGAAAACTGAATATTGATGATGACATGGTGTTGGTATTGGCATTAGCTGTAGGTTGCATCTGATTTTTGATCAAAACATTGGGCTGTAATCTACATTTACACTTATCACTCTTGCTCTACCTTGCTCAGGAGCACATAACTTAAATCAGATGTACTGAAACTAGGCTAGTCAATTAATCTCCAGCCTGCTGACTCCATGTTTACTATTACCATATGGGTTCCCAGTACCCTGTACATGAAGGTAGTGCTGCATGTCAGTCCCCTGAAAAGATACCGAAAGCAACATTATGCATGTTGTGTATGTTCACACTGTACATAATTGTTATATAAGTATTATACAATTCTAATAACAACATAACAACAATAATATTGGTTATATCAACAACAGGCCCTCACACCAACAAATAAACAAAAACATAAACCAAAGACACAAACTAGTGATGATTCTGTAGAAAGAACTAATTAGTAATATGCATGGTAAAAAGCTGAAGTTTTGAATGCTTCCTGAAAATCCAAGTACTATTGCTAGGATGGTATCTCCAAGTTCATTTTAATGGTGTATGGTAATGTGAGGAGCTTGAACACATTGGGGGTGTTTGCAAGTTTTTGCAAGCTTTAGTGGTAGCTGGGGTGGTGAATTGAAACTAGTGTAGCTGTTGGTGTTTGCTGTAGACAAATGGGAGTTGCTCATTGTGCTGCACTATTTGTGATCACTCTAAAGGCTGCTCTAAACCATAGCTGTTGTACTTGCTATCTATACACTGAAACTTGTCAGCTACGATTAATTAAACCCACTCAGTGCCGCAGACATAACAAGGAAGGAAATATGGCAGCAAATGCCAGCTATCATCATGGGCAGTTTAAATCCAACTGAAAACCCCTGGCAGAACAGTAATTAGTGAGACATTAAGCTTAACAAAAGGCCAGTTCAGCACTATAAGGCAGAGCAATCACAGTAACATTGTGAAATCTGAGAATTACCTAAACATGGATTCCTGTAAGTTGATGACCTCCCCTGATTTCTTCATTGAAGTGAATTAGGGAAGGGTTTATTGTTGTAGTCTTCTGACAGCAGAACAATGCCCTCTTACATTCTGTGAAGTTTAGGTAGTTTAGGAAATGCTGTTTTTTCAGTGCCCCTGGCTCATCAGACTCACTGTATTGTGTATGTGTCCACAGGTTGTGGGGTGGTAAGGGTTGGGGGGCCATAGAACAGTTCTCAACCGTGCCAGCCTGTTTGAATTGAATTGAACACCATTTTTTGAACACCAAATTTAACAGCGTTTCCCTAGCCACTGCTAAAGATATTAAGGGGAAGAAGGTCCTCATTCCACAACCCACTCACACTTGCTGGACAATTAACAACCTTACCAATCACTCACTCTCACTCATATGACTATGAACATCTCTGTTTTCTCAACCATATACCATATTTCTATGCAGTACACAAAGGGTGATGATGATGGTGATTATTATTATTATTTTGTTTTTCTAGAGTTTGTGTCAGTCTCAACTTTATAAACGTAATGTTTGACTGTAACCTTCCGTGATTCCTGCAGATAGTGAAAGAATATGAGAGAGCCATCATCTTTCGTTTAGGGCGAATCCTCAGAGGAGGTGCCAAAGGGCCAGGTGAGCACTAACTATCCTTTGTTGCATTGCTCTGACGTTATTAATTGCATGACTAGCTTGCAGTTTCATTTAATAAACCATAACATTTGGGAAGCATCCTGTATCTTTTCCTGCAGATTGCATTTATTAACTTTGGTTGTAGCACTCATGATAACATACATCAAATTCCCTGTTCACTTGTGTAGGTAGAAGTGTTTCCTGAACACAAGTTAGAATAGACCAGACTGGGCTTGTGGTTTGGTGAAAAGAAGATCAGCAGGCTTTTGTAACTACTACTCATGTTACTGGCTGATAAGTTCTCCTGCACTCCCGCCTATTCATGCAGTATTCATCCATATGATGGGTGCTTTTTATATAAACAAGATCCCTCACACAAGGTTGATGTAGGGTTGTCGGTGTCAACATTGATCATGTGTTTTTTTTTCTGACAAACACATGCAATACTACAGGAATAGGTTCTGAGGGTTTTTTCCCTGGTATTCGCACTAAGACAGAGCCCCTTGCTCTTTGTGGTTAACCAGGTTGCATTAAGTGTAGCTCTAATTATGTGCACAGAAATGGGTCCTCTTCTTTTGGTTTACTAGATTATTTATTGATTTTTATATTACTCTACGTTTATTTGAGAGGAGCTGAGGCTAGGAAATAAGACTATTTAATTTAGGTCTGGACATTAAAATGTAAACTGACAATTAGACAGGAACAGGGGTGAAGATAGGGCAGAAGATAAGCCATTTGGTCACATAAAAAAAAAAGATTTTTTCCCCAGGCAAAACCCTTGAATACTGTTATATGGAGCAACTTTGCTGCAGTTAAAAGCATAAAAGCATTTGCTAAATGTAAACGTATCTTCATTTTCCAGTCACGTTTATATCTTGTTTCTCTCTGTTTTGGGTGTAAGAAATCTTGCTAGAAGCATATAAACATCCCCTCATGCCAGTCATTACAAGAAGAAACCTTAGTTTTCATATTACTGTGTGATGTTTATCAGGATGCTTAAGCGCTGTTATACAGAATGCATAGAAATGAAGCTTTCCCAGCCTTGGTGACTAGTTTTTTAGAGTGACACCTGTAACTGTATTTTAGCCCTCAGACAAATGACATACATAAGTGCATTAATGCTTAATATGACTCAGTATGACTGACATTTTTGAGTATGTTATAATCAGTATATATGACTCCAGTGGCATACACGAGTTTACACAAGTTTATTCCTCTCCTACGGCCTGTGCTACAGTAACAACTAACAACAGGAATGTTCCGTTTAGCACCTTGGTCTTGGTCAAAAATGTTGTTTTAGTCATTATCTAACTTCCTGAAGGCCACTGTCTCGTGACAGACAATGGTGAATCAATGCGTGTCTTGTGGTTGGTAAGCAAGTAAGCCATTGCAAAATTGTCAAGATTGCAAAATTGCATTGCAAACAGTACTGTATTGCTGCTACTACTACTACTACTACTACTACTACTAATAATAATAGTAATAAAATTAATAATGCTATACCACCTTTTATGTCACCGAAGGCCAATTCAAATGTGCATACATATAAATCTAATTTATAAAACACCAATATAATAGCAGTGTCATATATATAACCAATGCAATAAAACTATTTCACATTCAATACAACAATACAGCAAAGTAATTTGGCTCCAAATGAAGCTGGAAGGTCCCATACTAACAGAGTGAAACCAGACGGTCAATGCATTCAGTCAAGACTTTTAATTGGCTATTTTAATGAGCTTTGAGCCTAATCAGTCCCAGGTTTCCATGGGTACACAGACCAAATGTGGTCAGTGTCCTGCTGTTTGCGACCCAGCTCCTCTGCAGTAAAACACCCGTAAGATGAAAAAAAGACCTTTAAGATAAAAAAAAAAACTTTAAACACACACACACATACACAAACACCACTGTGGCCTCATGTGGTATGGTTTGGGTTGCTTCAAGAAAAGCTAAGCTAGTCAGACTCTCACCGGCACCAAAAATAAACTATTTACTCAATCACAATCACAAAGTGAAACTCAGTCATTTGAGTCTGCCCCCCTCTCAGCTCATTTCACATGGGAAGAGAAGTGAAGTCTGAGTGAACTAGTGGAGATCCAATGTGCTGAGTGGTCTCAATGCTGCTTTCTTTAGAAAGATATTTGACCTCTGTAAGTAGCTGGCCATGGGATAGCCCTGAGTAACAATGACATCCATGTGTAACATGAGACATTGTTCACCTGTCAGGGCCCCCCTGGCAATCTTTGGTTGCCTGTAACAGCAGTATAAAAAACAACAGTATGTTGGCCTATCTCAAGCATTTGTAACAATAAACAAATATCCTATACAGTCCTATACTGTAAATATATGAATTTTAGTTCCACAGTGTTAAGCTGGTTTAAGTTGCAGTTACAGTATTTACTATGCACAAATATTAGATTGCACGTCAGACCCCATAATGTAGGCTATGTGATCAACAAGTTAGACTGGAGTGCGGCGTGTTGTCTCACATCATGGAGAACTAAATGAGATGGGGATTGTTTACATTAGCCAAATTATGTTCCATTGTTGGCTGCTCACAGGCCACAGCCACCATAATGTTTAATTTAGTGAACTAAACTACTTGTGCCAAGAATATACTGGAAGGCAGTGGAATTTTCCATGATGTATCCCAGGGGCTTTTTGTTGTATCCCAGAAATGCTGTAGTTTGCAGAGTCAAATGATGGGTGGATGATACCCAATGTTGTCTTGGAACAACCCCAAGGCCACTTGAACTACTATCCACAAAGCGATTATTTCAGTGTATACAACTGTACAATACACACAGGACCTATCCCCTTCACTCAGATCTCTTGCTTGTTCACATTTTATCGACCTATCACAAATTTCACTATTTGATAGACAATATTTTTTGATATGAAAAAAAAATATTTGGTTTGATATGATAGACATCACAATCCTTATTAAGAATGACTGGATAGATTTTCTTACAGCCTAGCTTGTTCCACAAGTGACTGATTTTATTTTGTTGTCAGTTTAATTCACTATGGTCATATGGTCTCTGGATGTGAAGAATGTGAAATATGACTTGTTTAGAAGATACCCTCGTACGTGTCTTTGTCTCCTCAAGAGATAGAATTCTCAAAACTGAGACATCTTTCATAATGTCAAGTGATTGAGGGGCTTGAGGAGAAGAATGGCGGAGAGAGGAAACAAATAGAGGATTGAGATGCACCTAAAGATATCTGGCCCCTGGGACAGGCTGTGTTTTGCTGCCTAATATTGTGTATGCTAATTGTGTGTGTGTGTATGTGTGTGTCCCACAGGCCTGTTCTTCGTCCTGCCCTGCACAGATACCTTCATTAAAGTGGACATGCGCACCATTTCATTTGATATTCCCCCACAGGAGGTGATATATTCAGTATTTTATGTTCACACATACACGCACACACGCACACGTGCACACACATATACAGAGAAGCATGCCAACATGCACATACACATGCATAAATGCAAAGAATTTGTAATTAAATACGGTGTGTGTATACAGTTATGCCTTCACTGGAGAGATGGAGTTTAGACTAAACCCATACAACTGGTGTATCTTCACAGTCGACTAGAGATGATAGCAGGCCACTGTTAAAAGCATATTAGAGTTGAACTGATTAGGGCTTGGAATCTCAGTGCTTTTGATAGTGGAATTGATACTGTTGAAAAGAACACCATGCAGAATGCACTTTATTTGGGATAAAAAAGAATATGTCAAATGCATTTTTCATCACAAAGAAAACTCAAAATTGCTTTTTTGTTCCTCTTTTTTTGTGTGTGTGTATATATACACATGTCCATAGGTCCTGACCAAGGACTCTGTGACAGTGAGTGTGGATGGTGTGGTGTACTACCGTGTGCAGAATGCCACACTGGCCGTTGCCAACATCACCAACGCAGATGCTGCCACTCGCCTGTTGGCCCAGACTACTCTCAGGAACGTGCTGGGCACCAAGAATCTGGCCGAGATCCTCTCCGACCGCGAGGAGATCGCCCACAGCATGCAGGTACACACACACACACACAGTCTCTGTATGACAGCTAACTTATGTATTGGGGTCATGACGGTTAAATGTAGCAATGAGTGGTTTTCATGAACCAGTTTACTGTGTGGTGAGGCGATGAGTACCTATGGTTGTGATGGGGGCCATTGGGTCCATTTGCTCTCCCCAGACTACTCTGGATGATGCAACGGATGACTGGGGCATCAAGGTGCAGCGCGTGGAGATCAAAGACGTTAAGCTACCCATGCAGCTGCAGAGGGCCATGGCTGCTGAGGCTGAGGCCTCGCGGGAGGCCAGGGCCAAGGTACACATGCACACATACACACACACACACACACACACACACACACACACACACACACACACACCTGCACTGCCTTATGTTCTCTTTCCCCACCTTCAACCAGATCTATGGTACACTCACCTTTATACTTTTAACCTTTCACATTATACACACACCTGTATTTAGAACATCTGCTCACAGGTAGAGAATAGAATGCATGTGGTCTGCAGTGGTCACAAGATGAGGGCATATGGAAAGTCACACAACATGAACCCAGCTTTCACTTCCTGATTGTTTTTGCTGATTGTATTCTTACATCACAACCAGATCTTCCTGTGAAAGCAGAGAATTTGCACAGTTCATTAAACTCTCTCTTCCCATTTCTGTCTTGTGATGTGGATGTAGTCAGATTAACACGAACACTAGATATAATCTAGGCACAGCCATGGTGAGTAAGTATGTGTAATTGTAGAGTTAGGATCGCTAATGCTCTTATTTCTGTCCTTACTCTCTCCCTACCTCTCTCTCTCTTTCCTCTGTCTCTGTCTTTCTTCCTCTCCTCTAGGTGATTGCGGCTGAGGGCGAGATGAATGCTTCTCGTGCGCTAAAGGAGGCATCTCTGGTGATTGCTGAATCCCCCTCCGCCCTGCAGCTGCGCTACCTGCAGACCCTCAACACCATCGCCGCTGAGAAGAACTCCACCATCATCTTCCCTCTCCCCATAGACATGTTGCAGGTCTTCATGAAACAATAATATAGCCCCACACATATACAAATGTACACACACACAGTCAGATATTTGCAAGCATATTCTTGATTTTGGACTGCATGGATGGCATGCAACATAGTCACTCTGTAGGCAGACAGATGTGCATATGTGCACGCAATCATCTTTTACTTCACCCCAACCCCCCACCCCCTCGAACTCCTACCTTATCTCCCTTCCTAATTCTTCCCTCCCACTTCCTCCTCCCACACATGGAAGACTTTGGCCAAATTGGACAGTGTTTTACGACAAACGTGTCATGTTATGTGACTTACTGTAATGCCCACAGTTGGTTTTAATGCAGAGATATTTCCTGTACAGTGACACCAACCTAGAAGTATATGTTAGATGACTAGGTAGATATATAGACAGTTTGATTGATTTCTTGATCAATGAATTGAGTGCCTGTGTGTAAATATTTTACACACACTTAATACTTTTTTATGGTATAATTTCAAGTTAATGTATTGTCTGTAAGTGGTGAAACATTCTCTCATCATGTGTGGACTTTCTTAGTAGCAAAGCATCTGTCAGTCGATCATCCGATAATCGGAGGCAATGGAAGTTACTGCATCTCACCCCTGCTACAAACACCAGTATTCTACATTGCATTCTGACCCACTTTCATTCTTGCAGCATAAACCACACACGAGCACTTATCCAGGGGGGCTGTGCAGTGAAGACAGATTAGTGGTATGTTGGGCAAGAGGTGCTTTAAAGAAGCAGTAGACAAAGGGGAACGTTTGTGGTGATGGCCTCATCAGACATTTTTGTTAGTATTTTATATCAAACAGTTTAAATTGTTTACAATACACAGAAATTTTCTAATTGAGAAACATGCTCACTAGGAATGTTCATTTGTTTGCCAAATATGAAGGCGCCTCTGACTTTAGGTTCAAAACACCACTAGTCTTTGTACAGGTGCTTGCTGAAGGTGTAGCCGTGAAAGTGTTTCTGTCTGAAATCCTATATGGGATCATTTTAGGTCAGTGTTACTTAAAGTCATTACAGTGTCATTTTGAGTCATTGTTAATTGTAAGGAGTGTGTGTGCATGTGTGTGTGTGTGCGTGTTTGTGTGCGTGTATGCGTGTGTGTGCACACATTGTGAGTGTGATAAAGTAAGCTGCTTTGAATGCAAAACAGATGCCTTGCACTTTATAATGCTTGCTGTACCTGACACACACATACACATGCACATACACACGCATACACACACTCTGTGTTGTCTCTCTGTCCATCGTCATATCATAACTCATTGAAAAGCCTTAATGAGTGTCCCATGCCACTGTCACCTCCAAACAGACTATGCATCTGGTTGTATATTTTTTTAACAACTAGTCATGAATATTTTTTACAGCTTTGAGCCTTGTTTTTTTTAACTAACCCATTCAGTGTTACAGTGAGTGATTAAATTGACCCTATGTGTATTGCCCTAGGCTCTGGCTAGTTGTAGAAGCTGATAATAGAGAATAGATGCCTTGTGCAGTGTCAGGGGTGCTTTAACTGACCTGAGACCAGCAGTTTTGTTCACTGCCGACTGACCTGCTCAGCCTACTAATGGAATGTTTCGCCAAAGACATGAAAGCCTTAGTGTTGTGCGCCTCTTTTGTACGTCTGCCAAGTCGATGCTCTAGACTGCAGTGTAGTGCACAGGCGGTCAAATGAAGCAATGGGCTTTGTTTTCTTGCTTCCTGTTGCACTATTTTGCAATGCTGTGTTTTCTGGTTATGTGCTATGCTGCACATATTTCCATAATATAGGTCTAATGAAACTTTGTGTTGTTACAGATGTGTTTAAGAAGTGTGAATATAAGTCTATGGAGCTGATGTCATATATGTTGAAAATATTATTTGTTGAAGATGTGTAATGTTGAATACCTGCACTGACACCCACACAAAACTATATATAAAATCAATAAACAGCTGAAGATTTACATATGTGTACCAAATCTGCTTTTTTTACCAACAAATATACCACACCACAACTTGGACCACAAATGTGTTTATTTTCTTTATTTTTTTAACTGTCATAGGTTGTCTTGTAACAAAAAAAGTAAGGCAAGGGAATGAATGAGTTCTGCAGTTGGGAGAGCATCACTGGGACTGTGAACTTGAAGCAGCAAAGCAGAGGAAACGCTCTAAGGTCTGGCTGAAGCTATAGTTGCAAACAAGCAGGGCTGGTGCAAAGCCAGCCGGAGGAGGCCAGAGCTGCAGGTGATGGATGTGTCCAAGATGGTGTCTACCTTGTGATAGGCCTTTCCCTTGACCTTATCCTTGACTTAATCCTTAGTATTCACCTGCCAAGCAAACCTGGCTCTATTCACTTTTCAGTTCAATAGAACTGAGCTCTTAAAGCACTATAGTAGTTGGAAACTAGTAGAGATAACTCCTCAGGTAAATCTCAACTCAAACACGTCTTTTCTGAGGGTCTCAAATGGAACATGCCTTCAGCACCCACTCTCCTGCTCCTCCCATCTAATCCCAGCCTAGAATAGCAACCACTAACACATAGTGCCACTAACACATCACCTAGCCTAGGCCTCATTCATCAGCTCTGGCATATGAAGTGCATAACTAATGTGATTTAAGGCTATAGGGTTCATTCAATTGCGTTGTCCAAGAGTGCTCCCATTTGTTTCCCTCTTCTGGCCTGACAGGGAATCTCCATAATTGTATATCTAAGTGTCATTAGAGTGGAGAGGACTGTCCTCATTTGCTAGAAGATGGGTGGATGTCGAGGAGTTAATAGTGCAGCCTTGTAGAGTGGCGTCAGTGGACGCCAACATGAGCTGAATGGCTGTTCTGTTGGAAATGGAGAACCTGAGACCTCTAGTGGTCATTTCTAATTATTGCTTGAATAACAGTTCCCTTTCAGGCTTTCATTCTGCCATCTCACAGTTTGAATGAGAAATTGGTTGAAATATTTTTGCAGTGGAGAGCTATTAGACCTGAACATATTTTCTGGCAGTATTGCACTTTCAGCCATTCTTTTAGAGGTGGCTTTACATATCTGAAATGGACAGGAATTGTATTACTTACTCAATCAGTGATGGAAAATGAAACTATTCACATTTGGCTAAAAAGACAGCATAAATGCATTGACAGGGTCCTTCATGTTGAATGTGATTCTACTTGAGGCAGTATGCATCTAGAACAATCACCCTGAAGATTTCTAAGTAAAAGCCCTTACTGTTGGACAATTCTAAAAACACACGTTGTGTACGTCTATTAAAAACATGCAGGGGATGTCAAACGCCTCAGGTGTCCTTAATAATTGTAAAACAGTGATGTGTGTGTGTGTGTGTGTGTTTTAGAACTAGGTAAAATCAGGTCTGATTCAAACAAAGTCTTCTCTATGTACCTAGTATGCCACAAACTACCATAAATAAGAAAGAATGCTAAAAATGGGCTATTGTCCACTGTAAGCATCGAACTGCTACATGCAGAGAGAGAGTAGCTATTTTTTTCCCTTCAGGATAGCCTAAGGCTGCAGCTCAGGTTGGTAAGGCAGTGGAGCAAGAAGAATAAAGGTTAAAGGTCAAAGGTCAAAGTTCACAGTTCCAGTTCAGCCATGGCACGCTCCAGGGGGTCGCTGGTCCAGTAGTCATGGTCCCAGCCCAGGAACCAGCCAGTGAAAGTGGGTGGCTCGAAGCCCTGCTTGATCTTCACAATTGGCGTCCGGCGGTCGCGGTTGGCAGGGTCTGTCTCAATGTAGCGAGTGGCTGGAGGGGGAAAGAGTGTTGAAACACATTTTCTACATAAAATATCTCAAACTATATATATCAAACTTAGGCCTTATAGTAATGGCATAGGTGTAAAATAACATAATACATAATAGCATTACAGGTAATAATTTTAAACAAAGACAAAATCCCATACATATAATCTTTCAACATTAGTCTTGGTAGTCTAATCCATTTTTTGTTGGATATGGACATGACTGAGATGAATTCAAGTTGAATAAGCTGATGATATGACTAATAGCAGACATCAGCTGCAACCCCTGCACCTCCGGTGAGTTTAATCAAGAGGTTTTGGTTACCAGAAGCCATGGCCTCAGTCTTTTCCTCTTCCTGGGCCTCGTTGCCGATCCACACAAACACCTGTGGAGACATCAGACAGCTGTTAGTGACTGTATCATGTCCATTTGTTTCCCTCTCTAATGGGACACGACATACTGACGGCTCTGCTCTACCTGTTCCCAGGTGTCCAGGATCATGACGTCATCTGTGGCCAGGTCGTCTTGTGTCATCTCTCCAGGTACCTCCTCAATCTGAGCAGAGACATCACAATGTGAACACATCCTTACAAATATGTTGTTTGTGTATGAAATGAGAGCTTTCCAGTTATAGAGCACAAATGAAGTTCGATGACTAAGCAGCTTGTGGGACTCACAATGAAGTTGCCTGTCTTGTTGGAGCAGGCGAAGAGTCTGGGTGGGTGGGCGTCCATCTTGTCCTTCAGACGGGTGGAGGTGCGATACTCGGCCTTGCCTCCCAATGCCTCCCAGAAATCATCTACACGTCACAGGCCCAGGAAGTCAGACATTACTGACACATTTAGAAAATTACTGAAATGACTGGGTGTATATGTGCTCTGTGTTTGTGGGTCTGAGTCACTCTTTAAGTACATTCATTAAATGCTATTTACTCACTTTAAAGTTATTAAAGCTGTTGAAAATGACTGAGGATATAAGTGCCTTGTAAGTGCCTAGCAAGTGAGTGAATTCTGTGACATTAAAGGAGCAGTTGTATGAACACATTTCTTTTTGAGTGTATGAGTTTGTGTTTGTGTGTGCTGTCCTACGCACCACTCTCTCCTCCCTCAGGCAACTCAGAGGCAGACACCCCCAGGATGTCACACAGCTGCTGGGCACCCAGCTTCTCTGTATCACTGGCACCCTGACCCACCCACGTGAATGCACCCGCTGGGGTCGCCAGGATGAATGCGTCATTTGAGTTCAGATTGGAGGACACAGCGTCAACCTAATGAAGGGTTAAAGTCAGGAAATGAAGGTAATTTCAGCAACGCTGTAGGACTCTACAATTAGCTGCATTATCAGTTAATGATTATGCTATTCCAGTGTTTAAGAAAACAGCATAATGGAATAATAATGACTATTTTGGGGCATGGACAGAAATTAAATATCCTTTCATTTTTCTCACTGTGCCCAAGTGATATCTGATCAAAAGGTTAAAGAGTCTTGCCATGGTTTATTTATCTGTTTTCAGTTTGATTAAATAACAATTTGATTTATCGGTCAACCTTTTTAGTTTGCTAAAACAGGTACTGATTCCAATGATCTCTATATTGACCAAAATAATAGTCATTGTGATTTTTGCTATAATCAAGAAGCCCTACAACACAGAACATCAAAAATGACTGACGCAATATTAGGTGTTATTATTGTTTTTAAGACACAGCAGGCCAACATTTAGTGTCCCATGACACATTTAGTGAGAAAAGACATTGCATTGTCAAGCAGCCATCATTGAGCAGATGTTAACACCTAATTTGATTGTGGTCTGCAGTACATGTTGTCAGAGAGCACTAAGCAGAAGTACTCACCTCCACAGCACGTGTGTGTCCGGCTGAGTTGGAGCGGACCTGGAAGAGACGCGTATCTGCGGGGGCTGTCTGGCCTCCGTCCCTGGACGTGCCCCCCTTGTGCACCACCATGGGTTTCCCTCCGAACAGACTCATCAGGTGGGCAGGCTCTTTGCCTTGGACCACACGCACCTGATATACAAATACAGAGAGAGAGAGAGACAGGGAGAAGGATTAAACAAAAAGCTGAAATTCTTTTTAATTATTATTATTTTGTCTTTATTTATTTTTTTACCATGCTTTACATTCAATATTAAACATGAGGTGATTAAGACCAGGAAATCCTCAGACGGTGAACACACACATTTTATACACAAAGTTTGCAAAAACTTTGTATCCAACATTTAAAAAACACACAAGAACATATTAGAAGACCTCTTCCTGAGGCCAGTGAACATCACTGAACATCACCACTCTTATTTAGTCAATTCCATCATGCAGGTTTTTAATATTTCACACTGTGGCCACAAGGTGTCAGTAGTGAACACCAAGAAAGGAATGTGACATCGGAGCCAAACTCCTCAATCCCAACATCCTCAGCTGCTGGCCGTGTGACACAATTTTTTTTTTTGGTGGGGTGGGGGGTGATGAGTCTGCGTTGAGCCTGCTGTTTTGGTCTGAGTTGAGTCTCTTGCCCTCCGTCGGTGCTAAAAGAGCCTCTTTCATCCCCTCCCACTCCCACTCCCAAAAAATACTGAGAGCGCCTGTTTGCCTGTGCCTGTTCTTGCTGCTCTGAATTGCCAGCCTGTTGCACCAGTCCACACATTTCTGTGTCGCGACCTCATTTCACCCCCAGACAATTTAGAAAGTGTGAACTGCAAACTGAATTGCTGCTCGCTACTCACTGATTACTAACTATGGTCTCATGAGGCATTAGACTAAAGACTCTTATTTACCTCAAATGCCGCTGTGATGCAGTGTGGGATGGTTTGCTGATGAGGGATATAAACATGCACGACTCCGCCCATGCAGACTCATTGATGTATGTCCACACAGTCGACACAAACAACCCCCAAAACAAACACATAAAACACACACACATACACACACAGGCACTGTTATACCTTACTGGGCATAACAGACAACTTGTTTGGGGGGTGGTGACTGGACAGGTATTTTGGACGCAAAATGTATGAGTGAGCTCACATAGCACCTTAGGGACACGAATAACATACAGTCATGCTGATGACTGTGAGATGAGATGAACACACAGGGAAGTAGACAGAAGGGCACAGTTGATCCCAGATTTCTGGAAAAGTCTAGATACAGAGCCAGCACACTGTCCATAACCCCTACCCAAACACTCTGGTACTGGAACTAAAAAGCTGAGTGCATGCTTTGTACCACAGCTGGACCACTACTACTTAGCTTATGGGTTTTTCGGCATCTGTAGATGCACATGGTGTCTCACAGAGCTAAAAATACAAGCATTTAGGAAAAATGAATGTCACAGTGGAAGCAGCTAGCAGCAACTGGGAACAAATAACATAGGGCATCCCTCACAAACATCTCAGTGGCATGTCCTGTTTGTCGGCCACTAGTTTTCCTATCAAATTTTTATCAGCTACTCCAAAACTGACCTCCAACACTAATGAGCATTACCCAGGGAATACTGGGTAATGTAGTACCTGTAGCAGACAGCATACAGACCTGCATTTGTATTATTCTAGATAAGAGTATTAAATGTAGAGAGGCTACATTTTTTGACAAGTTCAATTTAAACCCTGTTGAGAATGTGAAATCCACCTAATGTATTGTTAGTTTCATACAGGCAAGACAGCTTTCTAGCCTGGTTGTGCCCGTTTCACCCCTATGGATCTTCTAGAATCTAATTCAGTCTTAGCTCTACCCCACTCTCTTTCTGAGATACTGGCCCACTCAGTGCGCTAGCATTCACACCCTCTCTGGCCAACCCCTGTGGAGTGCATAGAGTATCTGAGCCGGCACATAGACAGAGATACCTGTGTGGTGAGACGGGCACCAGAGACCTGGAGACAGAGAGGCAGGGGGGAAATGAATGAGGGGACAGAGGAAGGCAGGAAGGAGAGAGGGAGTGACAACAGTCAGTAGATAGAGGAAGGAAAGGGAGTAAGCGGATGGAGGAGTCAGGAGTAGAAGGACACAGCAAAGATTGACAAGGGCACTTTCGAACAATAACTCCATTAAAGGTGTTTACTGCTGTTGACTGTCAGAGGATTAGGGAGCAGAAGAATGCTGTGGTACGGAGTGTTTTTCTGGGTCAAGGCACAGTCAACTGAGTGTCTAGTCCAAAAACTAGCCAATGCAAAGTTTCAGACTAGCCACAGTCTTTCCTCCATATGTTTCGGGCTCTTTCACATTGGGACATTGTAAACACATTCCTACAGGGATGCCATCAGAGCCCAGGAGAATTTAGCAGCTCCTGAAGTTCTGCTAAGCTCTGCTGACCAATAGCCATAATATTAGTTCGGAAAATATGCTTGATTGTGGCAATGTGCTTAGTCCCTCGCCAGTGGCCAAAACTACTTCTAAAACATTGTGGTAGCATTCTTTTGGTTCTTAAAAAATGAATATTCTGAAATTTCAGGAGAAGAAGTCACTGACATTCATCTTTCAACAAAGTAGGGTGTGATTATGGTGAAACTAATAACAGAAAAGAATGGTCTATCCCTGTTTTTCTCTCAAAATACTGCCTCAAAATATTCAAATTGGTGTAGTATCATTTTACATTTTGGACTACATGTTACTATGTGGGCTAACTGTTGAGTTACTGAATAGGTATGATTCTTGGTTACATGTTCATTACTGTTCCACTATCACTATAAATCACTTACTACATGTCTGTGCAACTTTGTATGATGTTCGTTCAACATTAAGTTTACCTGCACTGGTCCTCCTCCAAGTTCATCGTCAAGCTGGGCAGCCAAGATGGCAGATGCACCAATCTCATCTTGAGAGGAGTCCATTCCCTGCCTGAGGGAAGTAAGTGATATTTGTTTCTATAGCCTGTGTTATGCAGGACAAATTCCCTCAAGTGTGAAGGTTTTAATTCAATAACGTTGGCTCCCTCATCTTTTCAATCAGTGCCTAACTTTAAAATCAATCCACCTGATCAGATATGCATATGGTTTGTTTTGAAGGCGTTTTATTATTTTGCAGGCATAACAGATGCCTGATCTTTACCATATGTAGATGATGTGTCCTTGACGTCCTCCATGATGGTAGTTGTAGAGTATGATGTAGCTGTCTCCTCCATAGAACTGCCCGTAGGTGGATGGGTCAACTGGAGCCTTGTCGGAGCCCTCAATACGCCAGATCTGAAAGGTTCAAGGACCAAACATTCTAATCTTCTGGTTGACAATTAGGCAGCAATGGGCTTTTAGTTGGTGCACAGGATGCATGTTGAGTCAGAATGTGTCCTTGACATCTTATTGCCAGGAAATATGTTTTGCCAGATTTGTTAACAAGAAGCACATCCAAACCCAAACACATGCAAATAAAAATGGCAGAAGCAGGGCCAACATGTAATGAGTTCACAACTTAAATACTAATATGCTTGCATGTTTTACACAACTTCGTTGATGATGATGATTAGACTCTAATAGCCTGTAAGTACTGTTTATATGGAGTAATTATCTGGAAATTCGGGGCTGAATACCTGGAGGCCTTTTAAAACACCTTTTAAATTTTTATAGAAGTTTCATGACATTAGTTGGGTGCTTCGGGCTGATCTTTGGACTCAGCGTAAGGTTTGAATCATAAATATTTGAATTCGGTATGTTGCTGTTGGATGGTTACTTTGTGTTAGCCTACTTGTGTCAGGTTTGCAGTGATATTCGAGCTTTTGTGATCCCAATATTACTGTACAATGTCTTTCTCTGGCATGACTGTTATGGTGCTACATCTGAGCTTAAAGGCTTTGACAGTTGCGCTTGTACAGAAAATTCTCTACACTCCAACCTCCTTCCTTCCCTTACCTGTTTCTCTCCACTGCCATCGTCGATCATGCCATGCTGGGCAGCCATGGCAGGTGAGTCGTGGAGCGTGGAGGCGTCGAAGGGCACCTTCTCGATCTTGGCGATGGAGTTGGAGATGTAGGCCACGCCCAGGCCCTCGGTTTGATCCACATCGCGCCAGTTTTTGAAGAACTGCTTGAAGAGCGGCGTCTCGCCGTACTCGGGCAGGATCTGCACCTGTGTGTGCTTGGGGTAGCCCATCTTCTTAATGAACTCGTCCGCTGCCTTCATGGCTGCCTTACGCTCGTCCATGTTGGCATCCTTACCTGAGAGACACAATAGGTATGTTTGTGTGCATTTGTGTGTGTGTGTGTTTGGGTCGAGATTAAAAGTTTCAAAAGATTTTTGAGGACAACATCAGCATAGATGACAGGAAGGGAAAGCACAGCAACAGAGACAACTTTGAGTGCCAAGTCACAAATTAAACGCTGTTTTCATATTTGTTTTGCAATTACACCTCAGTTAATAAAATGCAAGGAGACATAGAGATTTCATGCCAGAATTTAAATTACTGGGAGGGGAAAAAGTTCTTTGGAAACAATAAACTGGGGCTCTGAAATCTCTTTCTGCTTTACATAAGAATTGACTTAATAGTTTTATTTCTCAGTCATTACCCAAGAGAACCTTTGAAACAGCCCTCTGGAAATAATGGGAAGAATCTATTGTTGCCGTACCCTTGCTAAGCCATTTTAAGCTTCTTTCCCCTCCCTTTTTTTCTATTGATCTCTCCATCCCTCCCTTCTCTTCTCACCCAAATTTACTTTCTCGCACTCGCTAACAGGCTTTGGCACAGATAATAGGACTGACTGAGATCAGTGCAGAGACAACTTTCTGCCTCAATAAGTCAGTGTCTCGAGACAAAAATACTAAAATCTACTAAAATCATCATGGCTGAGCACGGCGATTGCTTACCTTTCCAGACAAAAATCTTGCTGTCGGAGCCGTGGTCCAGGATGAAACAGTCGCTGGACTCCAGGGCACTCTGGGAGAATGGATTCTCAGCTGCCACAAGAGCGATGGCCATTTCGCCGCTGGCATCAGACACCTGAGACAACCCAGGTCAGGTCAGAGGTCAAGATTGGTTTGATCATATGTGGAATTTATGCTTCCGACTAAGATATTAACTTTTCTGAAATGCTATGCTAATAGACTATGCAATACTTTACACTAACAGAGTCACAATTTGCTTTTAATTTGATTGGATTCAATCTCTGAGTTTTCACAACTCAGCAAATCACAACTGTCTTGTTGACAAGTTGTTTTGCTAAATATAGGTATAAAAACAGGCATAACTGCTCCCTTGGGATTTTATCTCATATGTAGTTTGGGCTTCATGATTTAGAACAGATGATAGTCAATATGAAAATAATTTTAGCTGTCAAAAATAAGGCACTAATACATGCTGAAAAAGTCCCTTCCAGTTTTTACATTAGCTGATTGTCTTCCCCCCCTAAATTTCATTAGCTACTGACAAACGTTGGCTTCTTTCACCGCTAGTCTTACACAGCTTTGAAAACAATACAAAAATAACATGATAGGCCTTTTATCAGCTAGGAAATTATTTCCTCATGTTCAGAAGGCCTTGTAATCTGGTTTGGTGATAAAAAAACATAAAATGTAAAAAATGAGCTTGTTTGCACCAGGCTTAGATTAAGCACCTTTAAGAGTCTGGCATGTGCAACAATAAGCTCACAGATCAGGCACCTTGTAAAGCTTGGCCCGCTTTCTGTTGGAGGCGTCTGCTTTGATGTCATCCGAATCTCCCTCAGGCAAGTCTGGCTTAGGCCCCAGAACCTGTATGTACACACAAAGATAACGTGTTAAAAACACACACACACACACACACACACACACACATCTCTCTCATTCATAAAAATCATCACATGGTATCTTAGCAGAAATTGTTTTCTTGTATGACTCTGGACACTCTGGCAACTGTTCACTTCACTGGATATGATGTGGCTTGTTCTAATGGCTTTGAGAGAATTTAACAAGTTGAGGAGATATACAGTATGCAATAGATTTGTTCAACATGTTCATGGTCACTATCACTCCTACATACCCCACAACAACCACCCCCTTTCAGCCCCCTTCCATATACACACAAATAGACATACACACATGTACACACACACACAGTAAATAAATATGAACATGAACAAACACATACGCACACTTACCTCAGTCATCTTATCTCTTTCCGCCCCCTCATCACACACATACACTCTTGCTCGCCCGCTGCGCTCGCTGTCTCGAATACCCTTGGCAACCTGAGTAGCCTTCAGTTTCTCAAAGCGGTTGCTCTTTGACCCACACCATTGATAAATCTCCTGTTGTACCATATAAAGAGAGAACACATTTAATTCAAGCCTTATACAGTGGCTGACTGATTAAAAAGTCATATTCTTAAGGTACAGGAAAAAACGTTTTCCCACACCATATGTGCTCTAGAGATGGGCCTCAGAATACAAGCTGCAGAACATGTGACCGCAGAACACTGACAAGTTGATAAAGTTAATCAACAATGAATTTCAACTGTTGTCTCTAGACAGTTTGTCCTAAAAATAGCAATCTTAAACTCATCTGCGATGAAAGCTTTTAGGCAAAGAACACTAATAAACCTGCAGTCCCCCCCCCCACCTTTCCATTTCTTTTATCTCCACTCTCTTCTTTTACTGTCTACAGTGTTTTCTTTGGACCATTAGAAATCTGAGGAAACAAAAGAGATGGCATAACTCACCCCACCCAGGTCCAAGATGAAACAGTCTCCCGTGTTGAAGCTGTCCCAGCTGACTGCCACCTCTGTTGCCCTAACAGCACGGCGACCTTTGATCTGGAGCAAGCGCTGCATGACGACCTCATTGGTGACCACGTGTTTGAATCCAGATGCCACCCCTCCTTTCTGAGCAAAAAAGTAAGCACGTTTTACATGTTTGTATATGTGAATATACTGCATCGACCACTGACGTTTGCTAATTTATAAATATAGGTTGATGTCTCTGATTCTTAGTAGTCTTGCGGGGCATAGTCAGAAACTGTGAGTTACTGGCTTCTGTCTGGTAGGCCTACTTAAAAAAGGACAGACAGCTGCAAAATTTGCCTCCATTACAGCTGTGACAGGTGATGTTCTCTGTACCCTTATGGATGTGTGTGTGTGTGTGTGTGTGTGTGTGTGTGTGTGTGTGTGTGTGTGTGTGTGTGTGTGTGTGTGTGTGCGTGTGTGTGGCTGTGAGAACATCCATTTTTAGGATGGCAGGAAGTTTAGCTTGCCAGCACATTGTGTGGACTATTCCATTTATTGCACAGCTTCCTCTCTAGAGGAACCAGACTGTGTCTTAAGAATTGAATTTTACAAAATGTGGTTAAAAATGCAGAAACATGGTGAGGCATACGCTCTTGTACACAGGACTGCAACAGGAAAAGGGTTAAAATTCCTCCACTGGGTCCACCAAGCCTTGTGTATGAAGCTGGACCTCTAGCTCAAGAGCACTGCAACAAATTGTACTACAAAGGGTGTCTACAACATTTATGTATTTGTAAGTATTCGCTTATAAATAATGGTCTAAAGTCAAATACTTAACTGAATGCAGAAATTCAAAGGTTTCACAAATGGAAGATTCAACTTAGAGTAATATATAAGTATGTATTGGCTATTGGGGAAAAATGAGGCAATAGGGCTTTTAGGTACCATGTACTTGAGTCCCTTCTTGAAGTAGCCCAAGAAGGTTCTAGACTCGTGGCCCTGCACCTCACGGTACTGGATGGGCTTCCCTCCGAGGTGGTCATCCATCTGCACAGTAAAGATGGCCGCTGACCCACTCTCATCCTGTGTGCAGTGATCACCTATCAGATACAAACAAAGATAATTAGAATTGTCTAATTTCCATAAAACACATCTACATTCATAAATTCACAAACAACACAGCAGTCTTCTTATTTGAGAAAATAATGAATGTATATTTCTGTATTATGTACAGTATTTACATATGCTCATATTTCAGAGGATATTCACAGAGGATGTGCGTTGTGTCTTGTTATTGTGCCTTGTTCCTGAGTCAGTGTTGCACTGATGTGTTTTCTATGTTGATTGATTCTGTTGGTTTTTAATAAGCGCTGATCTGCATGTCTAATTAAAGTGTTTTCATTCCACAGAGACGCCGCCAGTCTGGCACTCTCCGAGCAACGCTCCCTGGGAGATGGCAGTGTGTGCCACACTCTATTGGTAGACAGGCGCCTAAGCAACACACTACAGGGAGTTTGCTGAGGACGCACACACATTCTGAGAAAGCTGCTCTCTTTCACACTCCCTCTTGTGCACACTTCCTTACATGCATTTCAGCCTAGACTAGAGTCTCTGTGTGTTCATTTCTCTGTATGTGTGTGTGTGCTATGCACATACTGTGCCTATGAATTTCTGAAAATACCAGAGCCTAAGTGAATGTCAGCTGGAGTATGAGTGTGTTTTGTGTACATGTAAAAGTGTGTTTATGTTTCGGGTTCAAACTTGCAACATTGTATCCTTGCCTTAATGTTTGGATTGATAGTTCCTCCTCAGTTTGTGTGAGATGTTTAGCCCTCGACAAATTTCTAACTCAGCAGCAGGAGGTGAACTAGGGCAACCTCATTACCCACATGCCTGTGCTCCTTCAGCTTGCCTTTGTTATCTACGTTATTATGCTAAGTGAACTTTTAATTGCCTCTTTTCACGGACACAATCTGATATTCAACTTCAGTTGACTCCTTTCCAGCCTTGAGCCGCTTACCCAGCCAGAAGTGCAGGTCGTACTGCAGGGCCCCTGAGCGCTGCTTGATGGTGTTGAGGATGACATAGGCATCGCCGGTGTAGAAGCCTCCGTGCAGGTTGTCAGGGACGGGCACCAGGTTGAACTGCTCCACCCGCCACACCTGGAGACCTGGCTGCAGACCGGCATTCTCAAACTCAGGGTGATGCACCATCCTTCCTGCAGGGGGCACAAGAGCAGAGCAGAGGCTGGTGAGCATGCATGCAGAGACTGAAGGACCTCTCAAGGGAGAGCACATAAAAGAAACTTTTTCAGATAATAAAATGGCAGGGTTATTTGATAAAGACTGTTGTAGAGGATATTAGATGGTTTCAAGTCTGTTTTCAGGTATTCCTTTGAGGTGTTATATTTGTAGGAAAATAATCATGTAGCCTAACTGACCCGCAAGAAATGTCAGTCAGCAAGTGGTGCTACAGGCTTTGTTTTGCTGATGGGTGAAATAACATGAGATAGTTATCAGCTGAGGCTGCACGAGAGGCTTAAACAACACATACACACACACAGACGCACATACACACACACACCCATGCACTGTGCTGGGTGTTTTCTCCTTTGCTTACATACAGGGCATACAGGAAAGGGAAGAACTTTGAGCCAGGGCTCAGATACCCCCCCACCACCACCACCACCACCACACACACACACACACAAAGTACACCTTTTAATGTAGGAACAGTCTCTTTCACACACACACACATGCATACCCTGTCCAGAACAACGCTTGATGATAACAACTCACACTCAGACATACAAATCGCGCCTTGGCTTTCATCTTGCCAGCTGTGAGCGGCGACAGGCGTGGGGGGGTGCCCACAATAGGGCCAGTTGGCACCTACTCCAGCTGGACATGTGTGAGGGGGGCTGGGATGCCGGGGCCGTGACTCACCCATCCAAAGAGTCAAAGGAGCCTCTAAAATAACTGCAGTTTGATAATGTTTGCTAGTTATACTGCTGGAGATGCAAACCTTTGGACCTAAATAAACTGTATTCACTTCAAAGTACAATACAATACAATACTGCTAAAATCCATAACAGTACTGCAGTGTACTTAGAAAGCTACGGTTTTCCTGTCAGATGACTGTAATTATTTTTATAAGCAGTCTCTCTCTAACATTTTTAACAACCTCTTTCATCTTTCAGTGACTTTTACTTTACTAGTCGTGTCTTTGCTCTGGGATCTCTTTCCTCTCTCCTCTATGTTATGGAGCACACCTTCCATCTTGTATTATCTCCTGATTATCTGTAATTCCAGCAGTCTGTCCATCAGCTCTCATCAGCTATCTGATAGAGCAGAAATGTCAGGTTGCCCATCACCCCCCCCCCTCCTCTCTCTCTCTTTTTTCCTCTCCATACAGCAGGCTGCAGTAGACAGAGCAGTTTGTGGCCCACCCCCAGGATGGAGCCAAGAGGGAAACCAAAGCTAACATTCAAAACCACTACAGAAACAGCACACAAATTTCTAAAGAATGTGAAAAATCTAAGGGAGTTGGACCTTGGGTTACCCTATGATTTCAAACTCTACAGTGCTATAGCACTTCTCTTCACTGGGTTTGCTCAGTGGGAGTAGCCTGATACTGTATCATGGCCATAGTCCATGTGCTTGTGTGGAGTTTTATGAGCTTATGTGACATGTTTCACACAAGAAGACTGACTCTGAGCTCTCTGCTTCAGGAAGTGGGCAAACACCTGATAACATTCACAACAATAACTTGATACAGGTATCAGAAAAACTATAATAAAAAAACAGGTGCCAAAAAACTACAATAGGTGTCCAGACCTTACCACTTCTGTCAATAATAAAATGTACATCTAGAGATTATAAAAGGGATGTATGCAACTGAAATGACATAGTTCCGTACATAGTCTCCTCCGAGACCCTTGTAAACTCTTGTGTGTGTATATGTGTGTGTGTGTGTGGGTGCACATTGTGAAGCAATTAAAAGTCTCCGGTTTACATTCCAGCTCTCTCTGCCTCCCTGCTTTAAGTGGGTCCATGGAGCGAGCACATAAACACATCTCTGAAAAAGAGCCATTCTTGCTGTGTTTTCCTTTCTTTACATGTGCGACATAATTGAGGCAAAAAGGTGCATGTGTCTGTGGTGCTGTGGTTCGAGAGGCACTTCCTGAGAAGAACAGGCCTCTCCAGTGGGGCCGCTGATGGTGTGTCTACAGCTTGGTGCAATACACAGAGCTTTCCCATGGTGTCCCCCACATAAAAAAAAACAAAAACAAAAAAATTGGGAAGTGGTTCGACTCAGAGGAGTATGTACATCTAAAACCAGCAGTTCCCTCAGAGGTGTTCCCCTTTCATTCTTCCTCTAATGCTCCTCTGATGTCTGGGGCTGATCACACACTCTGAGGTATCTCATCTAGCTCCCTGTACTGTGACTACTGCTACATGCTGTTGCTCTTTAAGCCTTATGCACTGAATATGACTTAGTTCTGATCATGCAACTAGTTTCATATATTTAGATATCTGGGGAGGGATGTGTATGTGTGTGTGTGTGCGCGTGTGTGGGTGTGTTAGTGCCTATGGGCATACAGTGTATGAGTCACTGAGAGATGGTGAGGTGGAATTTCTGTGGTTAAAGATGTTTGTCTTTGTTTGACAACTCTGGTTCCCTTGCCAACCATTTCCTCCATCTGCTGCCACTCTGGTCATAAACCTCACAGTGATTTCTGGTGTAGCTTAGCTAATATGTAACTATTTCAGCATTACCTAACTGGCATAGTTTGAGGAAAATGATATCTAAAAAGCCATATAACATGTTACACTTCACCGATAGATATTCAAAGCCCATATTTCCCAAAGATTACTTGTGTTTTGAGATTCAAAACACACATTAAGGCTGTCTTTGTCAGAGCCAGCGGATAATTTATGTCTGAAGGTCACTGTCCATGTTTCTATTTAGTGTGTTATGCAAACGAGCAAATCTGCTAATACCAAATAATTTAACATCTAATAACACAGGCATGCTGAGGGGAAGGCTTCTGTAACCTCAAAAAGACTTGGGCTACTCTTGGCTAGTTGCTCTGAATTCCTGGCTTGGAGAGTCTTCAGGGACTGCCTATCTCTATAACTTTATTTAAGAACCCTAGCGTGAGAACAGCACCCTTAGTGAGCATGCTCACTGGATGAAGGTTCCACAGCACAGGGCATCTGAATAAACCCACATCCAGAGAGACAAGAGAGAGATGGAGTCAGAAAAAGAGAGAGAAAGATAGAAAGAGAGGTAGAGAGAGAGAGAGAGTTAGGGAGCACAGGCCTTTGCTCTGCTGCTGTCAGTTTGCTCATCAAAGCCTGCCGTCAGAAGCATGCCGGGAGATTAGCATAGCGAATGCAAAGGGAGCATGTGAGTGAGAGGAGTGTGTGATGAAGAGCTCAGTGCAGCCTCTCATCTCACAGACAGAGACACGTAATTAACCCACCAAGGGTGTCGGCCGTGGGTGTCGAGATATTATTTCAAACATGGAAGGAGTCACACTTTGATTAAGTGAGAATTCAAAGGCAAAATATAACATCTCTTTTTCTCTCTCTCTCTTTCCAAGTTAATGATGATGAGATATGTCAACAGCCGTAGTGCTCTCACTGAGCGGCTGTTTGTTAGTGGCGTGCAGCTGTCGGGGTGTGACTGGCAAAGGGGGCATTTGAAAGGAGGCCAAAATCATCCTTCAGACCCAACAGTTCGACCGGCTGTGGCAGCCAAGCTGTTATGAAACCAATTGAAGCAATCCAAGGGCTACTTGTGTGCTCTGGATTGGGTACTAATCGAATGAACTATCAACGTGATGGTTATCACAGGTTTCCAAACTGTGTGTTTACAGTGCTTTATGAAGCAAGAGGGTAGAGAAGACTCCAGCATCATGAAAAGATCATTATTTAGTGTTCATGTCTACAGGTCAGAAGAGACTGCATTTCTTCTGGTGCAACAGAGATACTCACATGGTGATTTAATCTGTTGAGATGTCATTGAGGACAGCACACACATACAGACCCAGACCCAGACACAGCCAGGGTGTGCTCCCCGGCAGGGGATATAAATAGCAGAGTATGGTCACATGACTTCTGGTACTTGTCTCACTGGCACATGTGCTGAAGGAAGAGGAGGAGGAAAAGCTGGGAGGTGCCAGCAGGAACAGGCCTGTCCCTGAGCCATACCAACCCACCCGCCATCCACCCGCACTGTGGGCACTCAGCCATGACAGCGGGTGGGGGGAGGGGTTATGTGACCAACATCCACATGCCCCTGATTCACTTTAATGCCTCACCTCACTGCAGGTCACTCACACCAACAGAGCCACATCAGTGCACAGTGACTAGCAGTGTGTGTGCTAGTAAAGCAACACTCTCATTTTTAAGTCATTTAACAACAATCACTGTATGCAGTTTAAGTATCACTTGGAAGTCATTTTTTCGAGCAGAAAATTATATACAGTATTTTTCTTTTCAGTATTCCTTGTCTCAACAAAAGGAATAATTCAAACCATCTATGAACTATCTTGAGCTGTCTTGGTCTCTGGCATAGTAATACATGTGTGTCAACACATAGCACACTGATAACAAATCTCTGTTTTATGTTTTGTGATTTGTGTTTTGGAATCGTGTTTCAGATGATGTCCAAGATGACTCTTGAAGACTATGTAAAACCCACATTCACTCAAGATGACTCTTGGAGACTATTTAGAACCCACATTCACTCAAGATGACTCTTGGAGACTGGAGGCTGCAAACACCAGTTCTTCTATGGACACAAAGATTCCAAAACTGCCTAACTTATCACCGTACCACAAACCAGGCCAATACACAGAGTACAGCAGTTGTTTTACCATTGTTTGCTGTAAAAGGGCAGATATCGAATGCCTGAAAGGTATATATTATGTTTTCCGGACCTCTTGGATCAACCAATGGAAAAATAAATCTATTAGTTTGGTTTTAATGATTGCTGCAGGGAATAACAGAATCCTTAAATCAAGTGGCTGACATCACAGCGGTGTCCAGTGACTGCTGCTGAACTGTTTAGACTCGGGTCGGCCAGAAGTCTGTGGAGAAGATTTAACACAGGCATTTAAGAACCCTCTGCCTGCTGGTATTTCCAGGATGACTCACTTTCTCCATCCAAACTTCCTCTCCAAGTGTGCATGTGTGTCTGTGTGTGTATATTGTAAGAAGCTCCCTTACTGTCCTTACCTACTAAACAACTAAGTATGTGGTCTTTCAGTATGGGTATGGGGTCTTTCAGTATGGGTATGGGGTCTTTCAGTATGGGTATGTGGTCTTTCAGTATGGGTATGGGGTCTTTCAGTATGAGTATGGGGTCTTTCCTTAGCATCTCTCTGTTGCAGGCACACACATACACACAAACAATGTGTTCACAGTTAACAAAACAACCACTCACTAACACAGACACACACACACAAAAGCAACAAAAGTTGCCCTTCACTTCAGATGGCGCCTGAGAGGATGAACCATATTTTACAATCTCATTAAAGTCCTGCCCTTACAGCAGCAGGCTATGCACCCAACAATGGAAAACCTTACATGGGCTCTAAAGCTCTAGTCAGCAGAAAACAAGGCCTTTCGTTTGGCTTTGATCACACCCACCATGGCCTCTCAGCTGACATCTGCTACATCTCACTCAAACGGAAGTAACCTCAACGTTACCTGCTGGTAATGGTTTACACACTGACAATACCAGCCTATGTAAACCACAGGTAAATCTAGAAACAGGCGTGAACCAAGTAAAAAATAAAAGATGATTCTTTTTTTTTCATTGACTTTCTGTCACTGTGCCTTCAAAACCCTTCAAAACTAACTAACCCTTCAAAATAAAATAAAGACACTCACAGACTCCAGTCTCCAGTGTGTTGGCTATTTGGTACAATCAGTGAGTTGTTTACATGTTTATGTCGTCTGCCTCTAAGATGTGTCTAGAGATAGAGTTTTTAGAGCTGCGTGCCAGTGGGAAGGTTGGAGGGAGGTTTTATTAGCATGCTTGTTGGAGAGGCCTGGCTTCTTTGCATTTCTGTGGCCCCGTGCTGCTTTTTGCCAGGACCGGGAAACAGGAAAACATATTCTCCACTCATGCATACTCAGTCCTACGCTGGCATTGTTTCCAACTGCATGGTGAGTGCAGACCAACAAGATTAGAGGTCTGGTGATGTTTTGCATAAGTTCCAAAGCCCTTTTCACAGCTGTTTGATCCCCCTCTCCATCCCCCGATCATCATTCCTATGGGCCTGCCTACACTTATCCACACACACACACACACACACACACACACACACACACACACACACACACCTCATCTCAACTCATATCGCCTATCTTGTTCACCTCCTCCAACATGCAGTGGGCTATCTGTATCAAACTGTTGCACCACAAGTGCAGTTGCAGGAGCCAGCCAAAGCTTTGATAAGGAACAAGTGGCTGCGAGTTTTGGATGTGTCTCACAGGAGTTTCCTATCTATGTTTGGGGGAGTTTCAAGCTTCTTCAGCCTTCACTGTTAATGGCTGTAATCTGAAATCAGTCTCACAAACATCAGACTTCATTATCTTAATAAATTAACCTATTTTTAATTATTTGAAATAGTCACACAATTTGTGTAGAATCCATAATGTTATCATGTTCCAGAATCAGCTTTTCATAGAACGACTATGTTTCTGCTTGGCAAGTCTTAGTGGAGAGTCACCAACTTCCTGCTACATTGATCATGGTTATATGCTTCTGTGAGCATGTGTGCTTGCTAAATTACTGAGGTTATGTTTGTTACTGTCTGTTTCTATGGCAACAAAACACTTCCATAATGCAGCAGCATATGCAGGAAGCTTACTGCTGTTACACTTGCATAAAGGGCCCTGGCCACTGATTTTACTCTCACATAAAACTGCTGAGTTTGTCAAAAAGGTGAGTAGATCCACAAGTTATGTACTGGCAGATGTGATCACTTAATCTATTTTAGTGACCAATCCAATCTACCATTGCAATATTTTCAAAAATATGAATTTAAGGAAAAATGTTAATCATCTCAGAGGGTGTGGCTCAGAAGCACTGATGCGGCCTGTAGGCTACACAGTATCTGTCAGGGATCTGTCAACCCTAGCTGTTACCTGGCAGATGTCTGGCCTGTTTTTTCCATTTCACCGTACTCTGTGCTACCATGGTTATCATCAGCCTCTCACAGCTCAATAACTTTCCATATGGAAAGTTGAATGGAAAGAAATTTGTTTGGATGTGGAAGAGTAGTCTAAATGGATTCTTGATGCCTGAAAACACTACATTGCATTATAACCACATTTCAGCCTACTTTATTGTAAAACAATGACTTAATTTTTGTAATAAACACAAGCCTGACGTAATGAACTAGCTATTGAGGTGTAACAACACTGCTGTAAAATCAGTTTTGACTGGCAAACCCTCCTGCTCATCATCCAATTACAAACTGCAGGGCATCCATCTTACCCACCTCTCCGGTTTGCTTCTTTGTCATTCCTGAACATTTTACTCAATCTTGTCCATATATGGACTTGACTATCCTAGTCCCTCGTTTGCACGAGGGCTTGTTACACACAGTACTGATGAGTTTTTCAACTGCAATGCTGAGACGTGGCTGTGTCTAACCTCAGAGTCTTCCACAGAAGTTCAGAGCAAGACAAAAGTGACGGTCCAAAACAATAGCTTGGCCTATCCTACGCTTGTATGTCATTGCGTTGATTTTGGCCATTTCAGGTAGGTTAATGTCAGACGTTGACTTGGAATAAAAATAGGAATAACAGGTCTATTTAGACTTTATGTGCTTTAGAGCGGCAAACAACTGATCAGACTGCACCAAAGCATCAAAGTGGAACAGATTAACGCTACTTGCTAGTTGAAGCAAAACACTCTTACCTTGTTGTGAGATCTGAAGCAGCGACAAAACTTAAAACTTTGAGGGAGAGAGGGTGAGATTTAGCTGCAGAAATAGTGTCGCTGGGGCTGGGCGTCTGCGTATTTGAGGCTCGGGCAACACCCCTCTGACTCACAGCCTACAGTCAAACACTACGGTTCCGCTGTGAGAGCTCATATGTGGGGGGATCCTGGCACTCCAGACTCCTCCCCCACACCAACAGCGGTACGACAGGAGCGGCCTGCAATTGACCGAGTCTCTACTGAAAATCTGTGCCGTATCTCAGCGTGCAGTCTGGTGGTGAGGTTGCCAGGTCCTCAGCTGCCGGACGGCCTCTGTTGGAAGCGCTTGTCCCAAGACATGCACGTCATTAACACGGCATAAACGCAGTGAGTTATGTTGTAAGCGATTAATTAATTTTAAACATAATTTCTCCATGATACCTAATTTCTTCATGATTGTCTCCTGTTACCGTAAAGCAACGGAACAGGCCCATAACGGCCTCATAATACAGCCTTTTTGTCCATATGTGTAGACGGTTTTGGAAAGTACGCTCCTTGTCCATATGAATGCAATCTGCTGCCCTCTGTTGTTCAAATGGGAAATGTGCAAGGAAAATGTCCAAACGGAAGAACTTCAGCAGAGTGTGTAGCCTATTTTAATTTACACACATTCCACATTTTTGCCATTGCCCTACCACCAGTTCATTTGATTCTTGATTCCTGATATCAGTGCAATGGGCTAATATAGCCCAGTAAGAGTCCAGTCCAGTCTTGGAGAGAAAAAAGTAGACCAGGTGAGGTCCAGGCATAGGACATGGGGTCCCTGTGTGGTGTAGAATCCAGCAGACCAGTCTATCTCACAACTCCTCTCCGTGGTGTTGAAGAGCTGTATGGCCTGTGGGACAAGGGACCTTCTTAGCCCATTAGTTGAACATGTCAGGGACAGGAGTCTGCCACTGAACATACTCCTCTGCCTGGAGAGTTGTGCAGGGGGTGATGGTCATTGTTCAGTATAGATATCAATCTACTCAGAGTCCTCTGTTACTCCTCTGTTGCTCTGGTACTGATGTTAGTGACTCCTGTTTCATGCCAACAACAGAGCCAGCCTTTCTCTCCAGCCTGTCTAGTCGTCCAGCATCCCTCGTCCTTGTGCTGCCTCCCCAGCACACCACAGCATAGAAGAGGACACTGGCCATGACAGACTGGCTGAACATAAGACAGAGTTTGCTGCAGATGGACCTCAACCTCCTGAGGAAATAGTGAGCCTGATCTGCCCCTTCTTGTAGAGTGAGTCAGTGTTAGCAGACCAGTCCAGTTTCTTGTCTAGATGTAGTCCAATGTATTTGTACGTACTGACCTTCTTTATTTCTACCTCATCAATGGAGATGGACAGCATAGGGTGGGCCACCATTTCTTTGGTTTTGGTGGTGTAGATGGTTTGTCTTACACCACCTCACAAAGTCCTCCACAAGGCTCCTGTACTCCCATCCCTTCCCTTTTACACCCCACAATTGCAGTGTCATCAGATAACTTCTGCATGTGGCATGTCTGACAGTTGTAGCTGAAGTCAGAGGTGTATAAAGTGAACAGTACAGGGGATAGTACTGCTTACAAGTCTCAGATTTGTGGTCCCCCAGTCTAAGACCCCAGGGGTCTTTGTGTGAGGTAGTCTGATGCAGGTTACAGGGCGCAGGTCCACTCTCATCTACAGTAGTTTGTATCTAAGGAGGAGGGTCTGGAATATGTAGGAGGGACTTGAGAAATCAAAGAACATGATTCTCACAGCACTACCTTCTTTGCCCAGGTGAGAGTGCACCCTTTGTAGCAGATAGAGAATGGCATCCTCCATGCCCACCCTCTCCTGGTAGGCGAACCGTAGGGGATCAAGGGCATGGTCGAACCTGGGGTCTTAGCAGGTGGAGCAGCAGTTCAAGAGTCTTCATTAAGTGTGAGGTGAGGGCAACAGGCCTAAAGTCATTGAGTTCAGTGGGGTGTGGCTTCTTAGGTACCAGGTATGATGTTTTCCACAGTGTCAGTACCCTCCTCAGACGCAGACTTGTATTGAAGACATGTTGGAGTGGCTCCCCCAGCTCCACAGCACAGGCCTTGATCAATCACAGAGACGCCATTTGGCCCAGCATCTATTGGCTTCAGCCTCTTCAACTCTCCTCTGAGCTGGTCTGCGGTGAGAGTGGGGGGTGGGCTTAATGGCTGTGCCATTAGCAGACAGTGTGTGTGTGTAATAGTGTTACACACAAGACGTTACAGACCAAACAACCGTGAATAAAAGCCTTAGTCCAGTAAATCGTGTGTGTGTGAGTGTGTGAGAGAGAGAGAGAAAGGGAGAGAGAAACAATAGCAATTTTTGCATATTTTCAATATTCAATTCAATTAAATATTCAAATAATTTAAATCCACAACTTCCAAAATGTTCCAAAAAACTTTCAAAACTCAATAAAATATAGCATATGGTAATGTGCTTGTTTAGATAATATGGTTGAGAGAATATGGGTGGATGGATAATGGACTACTGAATTACAGATTATATTGAAAGGGCATGCTTTTAAAACAGGCCTATTGTTTTCAGATCAGAGTATGTAGAATTTTACAGCTGAGATTGGTTCTCATGGCCACAAGAAACTGTTGTCTAGAAATTTGTCAGCTTTAAAGCCATAATCCGGAGCACTTACAGAATGTTGTTATAGGTCACCAGCTACTGTCAGTAGGGAAAAGAACGTGAATATTTGGTACAACATACATTAAATAGTGGCAGCTAACGTTACCAGAGTGGGGCAATGGAAAATTAAAAATGAGTTTCTGGCTGGCTCTATTTGTGTTAGCCCCTTGTTCACTATTCGGTGTGTGCTACAAGTTCTCTGTTCCAAGGCTCTAGTTGAAAATTGTCTGTCGCTTTACATGTAACTATCAGATACTGCTCAGATAAAATTGTTGCCAAGCTACTGTTGTTAAGACTAGTTATTGTTTCTTCATGCAGAATATGGTCCCACCAAAAATGTTGCCAGTAAATAAATGAGTTCATTTTAAACCTTTTAATAAAAAATGCAATGAACTAAACCAACAAAATGGTGAAAGATGAAATAATGTCACGTCTCAAAGGTATGTGGAGGAACCCTATTCTTTTCATCACAGGTTGCCAGAGAGAACACTGTCCAAAGACCACCTATTTATAATAGCCTATTAAAGGCCAGATATATCTAATTGAGACTGGAATTCTCCAGCCTTACATGTCCATGTTGTATCTGAAACTGTATGAGTCAGCTTTGATGGGAAAGCTAATTAAATTCAATTATAACCATTATGGCCAAAATAGACTCATAAATGACACAAAATGGCTCATGTGACTCACTTATGAAAGACTGTGTAATTTTTGTAGTGACTTCTTAGAAATGGGAAAATATATTTTTTAAACCACACCAGTTAGGAGATGTGAATTATAGTGCTCAGCTATTCAGTTATTTTTAAGTGAATCTAATTACGCTCCCCCGAAACACTTAGTTTCTTGTTTTTCAATGTGGCGGTCTTGCTTATTATTAATATTGGAGAGAACTAATTGCTAAGAAACTGTCACAACTGCATCCCAGTTTCACCCATAATCTCTACTACTGTAACAAATGCTTCTCTCCGCTCTCACACCGCCAATAAAGAGCGTAATCCTTCAATAGTGCCATTTCCCCCGTGGGCCTGGATGATCATATTAGCGACACAGGCAATGTTCCACGAGGGAGGGACTATGTAAAGCTGTATTAGTCTTTGCCTCCACTAGATGGAGACATTCACCAGCGGGGCCGAGGCAAGAGAGACAGGCGCCAACATTGCCTTTGACTGAGCTGAACTCTGCGACCCCCCTGCGCTGGAGAGCGGCCTGAGTTCAAACGGAGGTTAGCGTGGTGCTTCGCAGCGCTCAACAGTGATACAGTAAACGCTGTTTGTGATCAGTTGTTTTACAGAGAGTGGACTAAGGCCATGAGTGAGCAACACAAGCTAAGCTAGGTGTGGGTTTTTGGGAGAACGAGTGCATCTGCTAAATACATCTGCACTGAGGTGTTAGCATATTGCTGTCTCTTTAGACTTGACTTCATTTGTGCCAGCCCATGCCAGACTCTTGATGAATAAATGTCTCTTGTTTGTGATTAACCAGAGTGCGAGGACAGGAGAGAGAGAGGGAGAGAAAGCAAGAGGGAGGGAGAGAGAGTAAAAACAGATGTGAATAAAAAACCCTGGAGGGATAAAAAACCAAAGCTAGAGACAGAGAGCTCTCTTTAATGTTTTATTTATTTACATTGAGGAGAGTGGTGATGGTTGGCCAAGAGACACATAGAAGGAGATGGATTGAAAAAGAAGGGAAATACACACAGAGAGAGAGAGAGTGGTTGATGAAATTCTCAGACATACGGAGAAAGCATCAATGGAGAGGGCAGTAAAAATAATGGCGACGCATTATCGTAATCTCCCCCTCGCCTCCATTCTGCGGTGCTCATAACGTGGCGGACGCCGTTAGCGCGGACGCGCCGCATAATTGCTTTAGCGTGTGGAAGCTTGCCGTCGTTTTTTCCTCCCCCCGCTATGCTCCGCAGTCATTTTCTTTTCTTCACAGTCATCAAGCCCCCTCTTCTTACCCCCACCTTACCTCCATACCTCTCCTCTCCTCCCCTCCTCTCTCCACTCAACCCCATTCCCCAGCACTACTGGAGCCGGACGGGCCAATCCATGGCGCCACATTTGCACTGACAGCTCAAATCCACATTTCGAAATAGTCTTTGTGGACCGGTGGTACAAAAATAAAATAAATGGAACTGAACAAAAAGAGACAGAAAGAGCAAGGACAAGTAGGAAGAATCAGAGAGAGAGAGAGAGCAGCACAGGAAAGTGCCCAAGAAATACTGAGGGAATGTGTGAGAAGCAAGTCTTGGTAGGAAAAAGAAAGCCTAAATGAAATAACAAGAGATAAGATAGATACTGAGAGAGAGAGACTTAGAGAAAGAGAGATACTGAGAGAGAGTTACAGAGAGACTGAGAGAAAGACAGATACTGAGAGAAAGAGAGAGACACAAAGAGAGAGAGGGAAACAGTCAAGGGAAACTGTGAGTCCGACTCGCTGCTGGTGCTGTCTGCTGCGTGCCATGTCAGTGTTGACTAGTGTGCTGTTGGCTAGAGATGGAAAAGCCCGGCCAGCGCGGAGAACACTGAATGGCAGGAGATGAATGACCGTGCCGGCCTCCTCCGGCTGACTCCTCCATGGGCCTGTCAGGAGGCTAAGTGGCACGCAGGGACGCTGTCACATGTAGCTGCTGCCATCGCCGTCCCTTCTGCTTCTGCCTCCCAGACGCTAATCGGTGCTGTTACTGAGACTGGGGACGAGTGAGATACAGGGACGGAGGATTAAAGGCAGATCATTGCGAAACCCCTGCTTATGCCATGCCAGTCTTTTAAACCCAAGCAGAACCACAGGCTTAATTGGATTGTTGACAAATAGCTTTAATCATCCCGGTAATTCACATAGTAGTAAAAATAATTTATATTACACTGTCAAGTAAGGTGTGAGTATGTGTCTGTGTTGAGTGTTTGTGCATGTGTGTGTTTGTGCATGTGAGTGAATAAGTGTTTCCATATCAGTTGTGCATGTGTGTGTGTTTATATGTGTGCATGTAGACCAGATTAGAAGCTTGTGTGTGCTGCTGCAGGCCCAGTGTATCTTACAGTGCATAGGTTTATACTCTTGAGCCACTCATTGGCACACAGACAGTAAGCTCTTTCATGACTGAAGACTGGTTGTCTCACCAACAGTTCTTGCACTCCTCTTTCTCTCCCTCTTTCTCTCTCTCTCACTTCCTTGCTCTTTACACTCTGTATCTCTCTCTCTCTTTCTCTCTGTCTCTCTCTTTCTTTCTGTCTGATATGGCTGCAGGCAAGAAAACAGACAGAAGCACAGTTGAAGGCTTTTAATTACAGCCGGGCTGTGGATGCGGAGCGATTGGACCCGCGGCAACGCTAAATCACGCGGCGTTCTCCCAGGCACCCCTCTACCCACCCCCACCTCCCCACACACACCCTCCTTCATCCCATCCAGACCAGTCTTATCTTGCTTATAAGGCAGCCTTTACATGAAGCAGGAAGCCTGTGGACAGGTATAGCTTCCACATAAAAATATTGCTCTTGGCGGTGCAACGAAAGCACAAAACCCTCTTTGTGTTTCGACCCTGCAGAGGAGCGGCAGCGGGCGGCAGTAGCCGTATGGATGCCGGGCTTGTGTTTGCCACGAAATGGAGCCAGCGTCTTGGTTTTTCGGGGCTCAGCCTCTCCACGTTGCAGGTGCGTCAAAGCACGTCTGTATGGCGAAAAGAGCTAAATGTGTGTTGAGCATCACAAGAAATGTGCCTTTAGAGTGCTGCTGTTTGCTCTGGGGACAAGCAAATATTTTCTGGGGCTGTGCGTTGAAATGTATGTGACTATGCAGCAGATGCTGAGATTACTGGTTGGAGGGGGCATGTGGTGGGTGGGGTTGGGGGGTAAATGGCTCTGGTCTGTTGCCCAGAATTGCTTGAAAGGGCAACACTCTACAAATACATAAAAATCATCTCCATTACATACAAATCATCTCCATTGCTTTGTATTTGTTTTGATCCCTTAAGAAATCTTATTATTAATATTTTTATTTAACCAGTGACTCACAAGTGAGGATAAGATGATCTCTAGGTCACCTAACTGAACTTTTACATCAAACTAAGGAGTCACTCAGGATTCTAGACCTGTGGATGATTTAAGGATTCTTTTTAGAAAGAATGCAAGACATTGCTCAGAGACTGCAGTACAACCACGCTACATTTACAGAGCTGAAAGATGGCATAGAGGAAGGGTTGGAGAAAGAACAAGGGATTTAGGTTACTTGAAAGAGGACATGCAAGAACATTGTAGTATACCAACCCAATCATATTAATTTCATCACATGACATCCATTGGCCAATTATCTTTTTCCCCTCAGAATTCCTATAATGGGTTATTTGCTCCCCATTTAAAACCCGTGCCTAACACAATTCCTGTCAGAAAAAAACTCCATCTCAATCCAAAACATGTTACAGGTACCAGCAATACAGCTTGAAAAAGCACTTTAAAAGTCAGCAAGGACTTTGTTTAATGAATTCATTAGACAGGTTTCCCAATAGGCCCAACGTCCTTGCTTATCTAGTGTTGAAATGAAGAACAAATGACAAGCAATTACTGTTTGATTACTGTATTTCAAAAAAGATTAGACAGAGGCTGTCAATAGGGACAAGAGCTTTTTCAAAAATGAAAGCGAATCGATTTCAGTATAAATTAAGATAATGAAATGACTAGAGATGATCTCATTTACAGGACGACATGGTAGCTTTGAAAAGAAATGATTTAATAACGCAAGGTCACTTCACGGCTCTGCGCATTTAGTCTCCCTGTGTCTGAGAGGGTTTGATATATGGAGAAAATGTTTTTTCTTTCCTTCCTTTTTTTGTTTTAGCGCGTGTGAAAACATTCCTTTGACCCCAGTGCCATAATTCCTCCAGCGTAACCGTGGTTTATGTGGCCGTGGTCGTGGTGAATTAGTCGGGACAGCCGGCTTCGGACAACGATCTACAGCTATGTTGGTTGAGTGTCCCTCCCACAGCTTTATACTGTCTTCTTGTCTGTGATCTAGCCTTTTCCGAGCACAGATGTCCATAATGAAATATTGTCAGGATGTCGCCAGAACATTTAATCTGTCAGACATGTTTACGGACCGCTGTGTGTGTGTGTGTGTGTGTGCGCGTTTGGGGGTGGGGTGGGGGGTTTGGTGAAGCAGGGAAGAGAGGAAGTCGTTGTGTGTCCCTGCTGGGTAGAACATTTTGTCTGTCTCTCTCGCTCTCTAACCCTCTCGCTCTCTTTTCCTCTGTCTCTGTCACTTTTCCGTGACTTTACAGTCTCTCTCATTCATTTTGTGCCTGCTTTGTGTCACCCCACAATGCACCATCTCTCTCTCTCTCTCTAGTCCTTTCTCTTTCTCTTTCTCTGTGAATGTTCTCATGTTCCCTCTCTCTCTCCTTCTCTGTGTCCTGTGATCCGACTCACAGACCCTCAGGTGTCACGATGAATAGAGTTGGTCAATCGAGGTAAAATTAAATGTCCGAATGAATCTCAGTGTGACACGGCTCTTCTCCTGCATCACTCGCTCTACACACACACACAGCCCCGTTTCACCTTCCAGGAGGTGATCTGTGGAGAGGAGATGGCATGTGAGGTGAGAAGGAAAAAAGATGTGCAGTGAAAGTGATGTGTAGTGGTTGGATTTTCACATCCGAATGTCCTTAAGAAGCCTTGCTGTTCCTCACAAACTCACGCTGGGGACCAGGCCTTTACCAGTTAAATCCAAATGTTCGAGTGGAAATAAGTTCTGCGCGCACTTGAAATGAGAAGCTATTGCGTCATTGCCATCACAGCGTAAGTCAGTGACGGAAGTTAGACAATGAGACAGTGACAGAACTTATTATTGTGTCCTCTGGATTAAAATCAAAGTGTTCTGGCTTAGTTTTGACGTGGCATGTGTCACAGTTGTCTTCCTGCTGTCTATTTCAGCAGTCAACAGTGCAGTGTGTCCTCCTGATCCTCATTATCACTGTCACTACTCACAAACATCTCAACCCTGTATATTTTATACAGTGTAAATCAAAAACAATATGCTGCAATGCTATTGGATATGTAAAACTTTATCACTCTCATCATCCTCCTCCTCATCACCACCATCATCATCATCGCCAGAGAGTCTCCACTCTTCTCCATCGCTCCTCTCTCCTTAGAAGAGGGATCGGCAGCCCTTGAGAACAAATGCTTCCCTCTGACACGTTTCTTCTTTGCAGGTTTCAACACAGATCAAAAGAAATTGCTTTCGCTTGACATCAAAGACGCCTCTCTCTCTCTCTTTCTCTAGCTGTGCAAAATCACTCAATAGCTGTTTTGACTTTGGGGAGGGCGAGAAAGAAAAAAGTTTTCTTTTTTTTTTGCAAGAAAAAGTGTGGAAATGCTGAGAGCGAGCCCAGGTAAGCATCCGCAGGTCTTTCAAAGGCACCGATCAGACGTCTGAGGCAAACTTCACGTGTGCCACCGCGCCAAGAAAAACAGACTGGGCGCTAACCACCTTACCACAGTCCCCATTTTACAACACACGCCCCTCTCCTAAGGAGGGACTATAAACTATAATTGAGGCTCCACGACTGATTGACTCAACAACACTATGCAAACAAAAGCATTTTTATGACTTATTGAAAAGACAACAGTGGCGAAGTAACTAGTGTATATAGGTATGCCTGTCTGAACAAGTCCCTTTGGGCAAATATGTCTTTTATCATTGCAGCGTGATTATACCTTATCCTCTTCGGATTACAGAGAAATACACATCCACATTCCACTCCGATCTCTTTTGCTTGCAACTTCAATAGTGTTGTACATTAAAATGTAATATGCATATATACATATACACAGTTCTATTAGCTGCTCCATAGCATACGTACTGTTGTATGCACTGTTCCATAGCTAACATAGCATACATATTGTAAGTACAGACACAGACCGTAATGTACTTTTCACCACTCCCTTTCTGTATGACGCACATGCACTGATTCCCTTCTTTATACATCGATGAATCTTAAGTCATGCATTATTCTCTCTCTCTCTCTTTCTCTCTCTCTCTCTCTCTTTCTGGCTCCTCTCCTGTAGTCCAGGGCCAGGCCAGGGGTAATGTTCTGGGGGAAAGCATCAGCCCATCACCGTCTGACAGGCAGGCCATGGCCACATCTGTTGGAGCTGACTGAGGTATTTCAGTGTCTCAAGGCTCGAGTCACAGGCAGTGCCACCAGAGCCCACTGCAAGGCAGCGCAATGACACACTCAACTAATGCCACACAAGAGGGATGACTTATCATCCAGGCAGCTGACTGATAGACCCTCATAGCAATCCCAATGGATAAGCTCATTGAAATATGCCATAGACATGAACCACTAACTGAAATATAAATATACAGAAGGTGATTTGAATTAAGTGGTGACATCTGAATCACTTGGGTTGCTTTTCCTGTTGCCAGGAGAGTTTGATGCCATTTTTAAAGGCTTATCTAAGCAGTTATGATTGTTAATGAGGGCTTAGGTTTCCTCATTCCCCTGGCTCTGCTAACTCGTCAAAGACTCATTTAGTTGTGTAGACCTACACACACACACACACATAACACACACACTTTCTACCATTCTGATGAATTAGCTAGAATTATAATTATAATACCCATGATAGAACAAAAACATTTTAATAGTCTGGACACAGTCTTTAACGCCCACCATTTTTGTTCTTGTTCTGGTAACCCAGCGGGCAAAGGAAAGGCTCTAGTGACGCCACAGTCATGAGCTCACATCCCTGTCTGGTCTGTCTGGAGGTAGATGAGAGGCCGAGCACATAACCTTTGAGCTAACACATCCCTGCAGCTTAAATTCTGCAAATCCTTGACTTTTAATGCCCATTAGTTTTGTGTTTACTTAAGTCTGTGCATGTGTGTTTGTGTGTGTGAGAGAGAAAGGGAAAGCTGATCACTCTTTTCTTTAAGCTCCACTGATGGGGGGGGGTTCCTTGATTCCTTGATGGGCCTTGATTGCAGATAGGGCCACAGACTCAGTCAGTGGTAATTGGTCCTCAGATGCTTGATCGTTGTTGTGTCTGTGCAACGCTGTGCAATCATCTCCCATTGTGTCCCACTGCATTCATATTCCTCGCAGTGCCAGAGACACATGATATGAGATGACACCTTGAATAAAAATGTCAAAAGAAAGGGGGAGAGAGAGAAGAGAATGAGCCCTCCTCTTAAGACAAAGGAGGAACACAGGAGACAGAATGAGTGATGAAAGAGGTGGAAAGAAATAGAGAGTAGAGGAGAGAGAATGGAATGAGATATAGAGAGACAGGGAGAAAGATGGACTCTCTCCTTTGTAGATATATCAGTTATCAGTTAAGCTCATTTTACTTACCAGATTGGTCTGATTTTTTCTTTTTCTTTTCTTTCTGTCTTGTCTTTCTTGTCAAAGTGAATTTATCCAGTGGGAGGCTTTGCTGGGTGGATGATAGAGGATGTGTGGTACATGTTTGAGGGTGACATAACGGGTTTGCTGCGGACACATGGGGTCCACACACTGACTTACCAACACACATGAGAAGGACAAGGCGAATTCTTGCCATTTGTCTGTGGCGCATATATCGAGCTCAGGGGCAAGTCAAGTTCATGGAGATGGGCAACGGGAAACAGACCCTCGAGGAGCTGGGCTAAATTGCATTAGTTTGAGGAGCGGCAGAGAAATAAGCTTTTGTGCTGCGCCGCGCTGCTCTTCCGAAAACCGCCGGCCGATTTGGAAGTTCTCAGAGAACAATGGGAGTCTTTCAAAAAACCCGTCTTTCGTCACTTCAGCGTCGTCTGTTGATATTTCTGCCTTTCAATTGCGCTTGTTTTCTCTGGAGGCTTGCATACACCCCAAATCACTCCCTCAGTCTTGATTTGATTGTCCTTGGGTCCCTTCTTTCATTTTATTTTTGTCCTTTCTTCCCTCGCTTTCTTTCTTTTTTTTCCTTTCTTCCTTCAGTTCTCTTTCTCTTTTCTTTCTCAACTTGCTCTTACCACATCCAGGAAATTGATCCTTTCCCCTGCTGCGTCTGAGGTTAGATTTTGAAATCCTAGTCTGGTTATGTTTGGGGATTAATTTCATTTCCTGATGGCTTTAACGCAGAAGTGGATGGAGGATGGGACCGAGCTCCACCGGTGGTTGACCAACCACTGTCTGGTCTGTCTTGCTGTGTCGTCGCGGCACAGGCTTCCTCGGCCCAGTAGACAAAGCACGTCCACCGCAAAGGCCATCCTAAGCTCTGATTTATTGCTGTTTTGTTTACCCGCTTGTGTTGAAATAAATAAATAAATAAGTGCCGCAATAAATAATTTCACAAGGCTCTTGCACAAGAGATAGAGAGAGAGAGAGAGCAAGCGATGCTAATGGGGAGTGTGTTTCGCCGTGTCAGAGTCTCTCCAGATGCCCCCCCCACACACACACAAACACACACACACCCTTGTCCCCTTCACCCTCCATTCCTCCATCACAGACTCTGCCCCCCTCCTTCGCTTTCACAATGTTTTCTTTCATGAAGATTCAATTTATGGTTTGAGAAAAGAGAGGTGGTTTGCTATGGCCTCCGCTCTCTTGCCATTACTTCATTTTGAAATATAATTGGGGCTGCTGGTAAAGAGGTAGGGAGGGGATTAAGAGCCCAGAGTCTCAGCATGGATAGAGCCCCACATTTCCTTCAGAGTAGTCCTCCCCTTCTTCTGTTACACACACACACATACACACACACACGCTGAAGCACATAACCACCAACAGACATGTTAACACACTCACACACACACACACAAACATGCACACATACACACTGACATAAGCATAGCCACCCATCCACACTCGCACAGACACAAACACAAACACACACACACACACACACACACACACAAAAGTACATGCACACTGCACTCACCCATCCGCCTCACATGAAAGGCCCACTGATGCAAGCAGACGGCCTAATTGTGGTGCAGCGGATGGTGGATGCCATTTCTGGGAAAGGCTTGTCTTCTTGGTGGCTCGGAGAAGTCCACTCTGTTTACGCGAGCCGCGAGTCACCATAGCCTGTGCTCGGACTTAGCCTCCCTTTCTTTCTTTTTTTTCTATCCCTTCTTTTCTCTCTTTTCCTCTTCTTTTCCTTGCCTCCAGGGGAATGACACAGTGGTATTGGTGTGGAAAGTAATGGCTTTTATATTTCCTTGGCAGCGCCAGTCATTGTAATTTAGTGGTCGACGCTGGAATGGAGCAGAGAGGACCGTCTGTCCGCTTTGCTTGTTTGTTCTCAGGAAGGATTAAAAGAGGCTTGTTCATGTTTCATTTTTCAGGAGACGTCTGGCTGGATTGGCCCTAGAAGCAATTTATGAAGAAAACACTCACACACGCATTCACACACACACGCACACACTCACTTACTCACTCATAATGATTTGGCACTTCAGTGGACATGGTTGATATATTCTCTTGCACTTTAGGAGAGAAACAAGTAGGTGGGTGAGGATCATAAAGTCATGACACTTTTCTGTTGCACGACTTGTTCTATGTAACGATTGGCTCTAGGGGCCACGATGCTCGCTAGGGACCAAGTTTACAGAATGGCCTTTTGCCTGCTACGCGTTGAGAAGTGGAGACTTCATCTGGATAAATTTGATGGAATGAGTAGGCATTAGCAATCATTGTATTTGTCATCCACGGCAATAAGCTGGGGTGTTGTGTTTGGATGGGCCGAAACCTCTGGCATATGCTAATGCAATTTAGAAGCCTCGGTCTTTACAGTTTTCCAAATGTCATGTGTGTGGCAATAAAGGCTTTGGTTTTTAGCGAGAGACGCTAAGGAACCGTTTATGACACTGAGGGAAAAGTGAGATGATTTTTTTTACTCTCTTTCCATGGTTACATTTCGTCTTTCATCAGTGTGATGTGAACACACGCACATGCAAACACACACACATACACACAGCTTTCTCTTTCCAAAATCTCTTAAATCTCCCTCTCAGGCCATTGTGTAATCAGCTCCCTGCAGTCTTACACCCCCATGCGAACCCACACAGACATACACACACACACACACTCACTTCAACTACAATGGCAATACCTGCCACACCATTTCAGAGGTAACACCACCCTTCTGCACCCTTTGCCCTTCTTACTCTCTCAATCCCTCTCCATCCTCTGCCTCTTCACTCGTTATCTCTCTATCTCATTTCCTCCTTCTTTCACAGTCTTGCAGGAGGAGAGGCTCTGTCACAGAGGCCCCGTAACTTAAAACACGGTCAGAAACATGGATTTAGAGCCAGCACATCAGAAGGCTGATCCTGATGGAGGACGCCCAGGCGGACGCCTCCCACTGTTTGCTAATACCTGCTATCCAGTCATCCTACCAAGGTCTATCTCCCTGCATTCAGTGGCGTAAAATATTCATTTCATCTGCGGGTTGAGCGGAGTGGGTGCGTGGGGAAAAGATCATATCAAAGGCTGTGAGATGCTGAGATCTCTTTTGTAATGATCTACTTCTGAGCCGAGCCCAGACATGGAGATCAAACAGAGATTAATCGAATGCTACAATGGCCGTGGACTTATGTGAGGGGTGCACAGAGAGACAGAGATACACACATGCATATAAACACACACATTTTCTCACATTTAAACACACACACACACTAACACACTGACATGTACAGACAGAATAAGTAACTTTGCTGACTCTCAGAAACTCTAAGATAGATGAACCTCATCTCAAAATCAAGTCTCTGCCATTTCTCATGTAACCATGATAACAACGGGTGCGGAAGCAACTTTAATATGATGTAGATCACACAACTGAAATGCTAGGAGAGAGCCAGACATCAGCATTCTGTATATCATCACTGAGCCAGAGTTGACAGCTTGCTGAATGTCAAGCCTGTACCCCAACTCTCTTTCTTTCTCTGTCACACAAACGCACACAGACACACACACAAACGCACACACACACACACAAACACACACACTCTTCGTCATGGCCATCATCAACCCTGGCTTTGCTTTAAAATGCTCACTCAACATAACTAGCAGGCCAACAGACTTTGGCATTTTTACTCTCGCACTGTCAAACAATTTCTGAGGTTTTGTGTTGGTGTGATGACAGCCTGTTTTATTAGGAACCTCTCTCTCTCTTTCTTTCTCTCTCTTTCTTTCTCTTTCTCCCTCCCCCCAACTCTGTGCCCCCTTTCTTCCTCACCCCCGTAATTTCTTTGACATGGCACAGCGAATCCCAGTGCAAAATGCACAAACAACATTTTTTTCCCCTTTGCTTTGCTTAAGCTCAAATACAAAGACTATCTAATGTGACTTTATGACTAATTCATCAAAATGATCTCACTACTGGAGCCAGCCTCCTGTTTTTTTCCCTCAGCTCACATGGCATAATGCAATCCCCCTCGGAACGGGATAATGTATGTGTATAAAAAGAGATTAATTATCCTGTTAAAGGGCCTCTCCTTTCTATTCCACGTAATGCAATCTGCTGTCTATTCTGTAAATGTTTATTTAATAATGTAAATATATAGGCTCGAGGAGAATAGACGGTGCATTGTTTCTATGAGTAGTTCCATATGCTTAAAGTGGAGAGGAGGGGAAAAAACAGCCTGGTAATAGTGAGCCATTGTTCTTTGGCATGTGTGTGTGTGAGATTATTTTCACATCTTCCACCAGCATTGCTGACTGTTTTTTGTCTGTGGCGTGAATTTGCTTTGTGTGCTGTGTGTGTGTGTTGGTTTTTTATGTGCCACTGCCAGTGTAGCAGAGTGGGTCTGTTTAAACAGCATCACACATGATTCATTGCTATCTCCATCCGCCATGTTCTCCAGCCTTTGATATTGATCCGGTCCAATGTCACTCTATGGCCTATATGTAGTGACTTTTACGATTCCATGGTCAACATGGTTATTTCTGAATAACTTACTCTGACTGTGGCAACAGCATAGTAGGGAGCGCTGTCAAACAGAACAAACATGTAAGTCAGAGCATCTAGCCAACACCCAATTCTGGTGTTGCAACACTTATACTTTAAAGATTTCATGAAACATAGAATACTCATGAAAAGAATGGTTGAGACAAATTGTGATTGTATATTTTTGTGTGGTTCCACCAAAAAGACAAAAACAAACAAAACTGTGAGAACACACAACTTTTTAAGTTTTTCTTTGTCTTTGTTTACACAAAACAGATCATCATTTTGTTTGACGCCAAGGAAGTTGGAATTATGTGAAGAAACCCAAGGGAGTGATACAGAAGTGTTGGGTTGGCATTTCTACTGAAGAATCAGCACTCAAGGAATGCCTCTTTGTCTAATCACATAAATCTTCCAGAACTAACAGTTGTGTAAATCATGATAATGTGAGTCGAGTAATCTGTCCAGGCCTTGTTGGCAGATGTTGGCAAGTACAGTATCTGTGAGGAGTTTTTGCTTAGTTTCACCCACATCCCATTCCACATTGGCCCCATAAAGTGTGCTTGAGCCCGTATGATTTAAGTTGACCAATCAACAAAAACAAACAACAAAACAGCAACCGCAATGCAAAAACATGAGTCAGGAGAGAGAGAGAGCGCTTGGCCTCCCTCAGCTAACCAGACATAACATGAGGCCTGTGGTACCTCCACAGAGAAGAAAAAAGCAAGCAAGAGAGAGAGAGAGAAAGAAAGCCTAATGTCCAGACACTGGTCCAGCATGCGGGACCTCAATGAAGTCACTGTTGGCAGAGTTAATTACCGGCTGTTTTAGGCTGTTTGTGCATCTGCTCTGCCTCTTCTCCTGTCCTCTCCTCTCCTTTCTTTTCTTCTCTTTAAGTCCCCTGCTGAGAGGGACAATGCTGATTCCTGCATCTGGCTGCTGGTTTGTTGCCTTGTGCTTTTTTATTCTGTATATATTTTTCCGTCTTTTTGCTTTCTCTCACTCCCTCTATCTCTCTCACTCTCTTTTTGTCTGTTTGGTTTTCTCTCTCTCTCTCTCTCTCTCTCTCTCTCTCAATCTTTTTTCCCCTCTGCTGTTGCTTCATTCCATACATCTCCCCTCACACACACTTTCTCATTTTCTCATTCCTTCTCTCTCACTCTCTGCACTCTCTCTTTTTTTTGTCTCTCTCTCTCTCTCCCTCTCTCTCTCTCTCTCTCTCTCTCTTCTTGGCAGGCCTAAGGGTTAAATTGGGGATGGCAGCCAGCCAGATGTTTTTTTCCCCTCTTTTCTTCCTTTCTTTTTGGGGTGGCTTCAGCGAGAGGAGGCGGTGGGTGGGTGGGTGGTTGGGAGAGAGGGGTTTGAAAGCTGGGGTGGAGCTGTGGTGGTGGTGGTAGTGGTGGTTCAAGTTTAGGTTCTGTGACCCCTGAATGATAAGGTGAGGGTTCGGAGAGAAGTCAGGAAGCCATTGTTTTCAGAAATTCCGATTATTTGGTTACTTAAGCCGAGTGGGGGTACACTGGGCCCCCCTACTAGCAGCCAGAGGCCTGTACACCATCATATTATTAACCACATCTGCGCTGAGGGAAAGAGAGAGGGAGGGAGGGAGGGAGAAGGGAGGTTATAGAGAGAGTGTGAGGGAGGGAGGGAAAGAGGGAGTGAAAAGAGTGAAAGTGTTCATTCTGAAACAGTATATGTCATTACCAGACGTGCCTCCCAGAGACGGGGGCCTTTGCGAGGTCAGTTTTGGCTGGGGGAAGTGATGTCATTGTCGCCACACACCACTTTTTTGTTGTCGTATTTTCTTTCTTTTATTCTTTTCCTGTATATGTGATATGTTTTTTTTTCAGAGTGATAGTTTGAGGCCTACTTTCACTAAACAGCAGCTTTTACACAGATTATTACTACTGTGATGGTGGATTGGTTTTGTGAACCCTTGAATGGTGGACATGCACTGGGAGACTGAGGCATTGTTAAATCAGATAAAAAGTAAATGTCTTTTTCCCCCAGGAGTAGAGTCTTCTCTGTTCTTATATTTATGCCATTGTGTTGTGAAGGCTGAAGCAGTGTGGCCCTAAAGATAATCAACATTCATAAGTAGCAATTAAAGAAACACTAAGCTGGGAGTAGCTTCAAGGAGAAATCCGGTAGGCACCAATCCATAGCCCTGCCGTTCAAGGTCACGTAGTGCTGCTGGTAAGAAAAAGAACGAGAACGAGATAGAACAAAGGCTGAATAGTGAACTAGCAGCCAGGATTTTATTTTTCCTTTCAGTGCACAAAGGACTTCCTTAAATGATGTTTCATGTCCCCTTGCTGCTTGAACAAAATGGACACTTTTCCCCATATTTCATTGTAATGAATTAATTAATTATTAATTAATTAATTTGTTTGCTTCATTTTGCTAAACAGCATTGAAGAGAATACATATAGTTGTATACTTTAGTTGAGATATAATAGGTTTTTAAACATTTTTATTTGAAACTTTGCAAAACTGTTGCCCATAATGAGCTAACAGCCATGTTTCAGTACCATCAGTATTTAGCACAAAGGTACTGTATGCTAGTTCATCGGTTCAAATGCCATGTGCTACAAAGTTTTTGTTGTTTATATTAGTAATTGTAATCAGGCCATGGAGAAATAATGTGCAGCTAAAGGCTCCTGTTGATACAGCTGATCGGCTAATGTCTGGTGTCTAGATAACTGATCAGCATCTGTACCTGCAATCGTCTGGTGTGTGTGACTCTGACATCACCAATGGAGCTCCTTCAGTTTGTTCAACATGGCAACAGAACCATCAGGAAAAGGTTGGTTCTTCTAAACTGTTTAGCTTGCCTACTTGATGTCAAGAAGTTTCATCAGATATTGTCATCTGATCACTGTCATCAGATATTCCCAGAACTGAAATAAATGATGCAGATACTCAGTATTTAGCCCCTGTGGGTGTAACTAATAACACACATCACCTTTACCCCTTAGGCTTCTTCTTTCTTCCACAACAAACAAATAGGACTGTCAATGCCAATTTCACTTGTAACTTATTACCAAACATACTCATGTTTAGAAGTATTGCAAATGTTACACATTGTCTTTAGTTGGAATTTAGTAGATTTAAAATGCAAGCTTTAGCTTAAACTGATACACACACATACACAGGAGATACAAAGCAGTCAAAAGGACTCTGTGTCACACTGTATCGGCTCAGTCTGCATTCAACTCTTGTTTTCCTCCTGTTCCAGTCAAAAAGAATGTAATAATTTGATTGGTCTCTTATGCTTTTTGAAGGCATAATGGATGTTACTGCAAGTTATTGACTGGAGAGGTAATGACAGGTAATTACTGTATTATAACTGAAAATTAAAAATCCTGCATGTGTCCTGCAATCCTGCAATCCACCTATTTGTTCTCCCATCCACTCCCGCACACTTGTGCATTGACACTCACATATGAATGTATACACACACACACAGACACACACATGTGGACACACACCCCCTCACATAGATGTAGCCTTTTAATCATGAAAAAGGATTTTGTGTTTGTGTGTGTGATTTACCTGTCAAGGCCTGCCCTGTGTGTGTTTGTTAGAAGTAGCTTATTAGCACTGTAAAGTAAAACCAAACAAACAAAAATCAAAAGGCTGAAGAGAAAACTTTGAATAAAAGCTAAAGTGGACTGGAGGGATGACAAAGACGAAAATACAAACGACCACATGCAGCTACTCAATTCAAACATCACAAATGTCTGGAAATCAAACAGAGACGTAGACATAGGGAAGGTTGGGAGCCAGTTTTGATGAAACCAATTTTGAAAGCTGTGATGCTTCTCCTTTATAGAGCAGAGAAAGCATAGAGAGACAGAGATCTACAGAACCACACACAAACACACACACACACACATGCATATGCATACATACAGAGATCTAAAAATGATGCAGTTATCAAAGCAGGAGAGGCATCCCTAAGGAGACTACTCCCTCCCTTTCTTTCTCTGTGTGTGTGTGTGTGTGGTTACTCCTTCCTCCCTCAGGGCCTGGTAAGGTGTGTGCAGGAAGTGTGATGGCAAAACTAGTTCATTGTATGACACATGTACAAATACCACCTACAGATGAGCACAAAACACAAGCCTCACTCTTACCTGACAAACAACTCACTAGTTTTGACAGTTACACTTCCTGTTAGAAATGATAATGTATTATTTAAATAGAATGTATCCCTAGACTTTTACTTACGTTTTACCACTGTTTTGATTTATATTAGCTGCTTCTTGGTCTTTTCTTATGCTGCAGATAACTAACCAGTCTATCCCTGCCCTTTGCTTCTGCTCAGTATCACATTTCACTACAGCACAGTCAGGGATCTCTCCATTAGCTTAGGTTTCCTTCGACAAATCGGCTGGCCAATCAGTGATAAGAGGGCTCTACTATACCCAATATTTTCAAAGTTCACAGAAGATATCTGCCCATGAGGAAAGAAACATACACCAGTTGAAAGATTCCAGAGGCTTTGCACAAAGTGAAACGATGCTAGCAGAGCAGAGCAAAGGCTAGCAGATAACCATTCTGTTCCAAGTTTTTTATGATTGTGAAACTTGCTATATAATGTGTACTATCTTGCTAATGACCTCAACCTCAAGCGTACCCTCTAAATGGAAGTGTGTGTGTGTATGTGTGTGTGTGTGTGTATGTGTGCATGCTGACTCTATACACATCTGATTAGCTCTGTCAGTGTGGTTCTGGGTCTTGATTATGTGGCTAATGTATTCCTCAGCATTCACTGCTAGCCTCTCAATCACCGCTGTTCCCTCAGAGGCCTCAGGCCTTTGGCCGCTAATGTGCTTGTCTCCCTCGTTCAGGCCACCTTCTTATCTCCTCTTCTCATCTGCTCCCGACAGCTCCACAGATAAAGAGAAACGGATGAGAGCCGCAGAGTCGACTTCGCTGAGGAGTCTCCACCCTCTCCACCTGCAGCTCTGTGTGTGTGTGAGTGAGTGTGTGTGTGTGTGTGTGTTTGAGTGTATGGTCAACCACACCACAGGGGATTGGCTGTTTCATGTCTCCCCTCAGAAATGAAGACGCTCTCCTACGTCCTCTGACAGGTCCGCTCCGGCACCGCTCATCCTGTCTCATCGTGACCATTCAACCCTGCCGCTGCGCTGATCACTCACCACGCGAGAGGGAATTGGAGGTGGCTGGGGGGCGGGAGGGAGGGTTGGGGCAAGCTGAGATCTGAAGAGATAACGCAGCAGTTTCCTTTTCTCTTTCGCAGCAGAGCGGGTGCTGAATGCGCTGTCAAGAACAATAGGTGCTGATGCTTATCAAAGCCTCTGATGGCCCGCAGTGTCTTCTCTCCTTCTCATCCTCTCTCTCGCTGTTCTCTCTGGAGAGAGTAGGGGGTACATGCTCTGGAGTTCTGCATTGAGTTGATGGGGGTACTGCAGAAGGTGTTATCTTAAGGTGACCAGACCTCTGAGATGAAAATTAGGGACATTTCCCTGAATTTTCATTGGAACTGAGGACATTTCTATTTCTATAGTCAATATCATTAAAATAACTGGAAATGTCTGGTCACCCTGTGTTAGGTGCACCTCAGTCTCAGTTAGGAAACCCTCCAGGAATTCTACATTGATATCGCTGCTGCAAAACTCTTTGCATATATTTATGGTCACACTTTCTTGGCACCGATTGAAGATTAAAAAGCCAAATGGTTTAAAACTGAAAAAAATACTCAGGGATTATAGTGAACTATTCTTAGCTATAGTTACTTGCTGGTAATAGTTTTATGGGGTATTAGCAGATGTGACATGTTCTTTATAAGGCTTGAGTAAGTGATGTTCTGTGCACGCCTTAGTGGTAATGGATTGTAAGAGCTGAGCTGTACCAGGAGAGACTGGGCGCTGTCACTTCTGATGGATGGGCTGGATCCATTAAAGCTGGGGTGAGTGTAAAGCATGTCCTAACCCTTCTGACTCGAAGCTTTCAAGCACACACACACACGCATACAGTACATACACATACATACACGGATGCACACATTCATTTGCACACAACTGACAAACACACACATTCACTCTCCCACACATTCACTTGCATGAGCTCTTCTTAGAGAGAGACGTAAACACATGCATTCTCGTCCATGTGCACACTCGCGATACACAGGCAAGCATGCACATGTCTACATACGACACGACTCTAGAGGATTAAGTATTCTTAGTTCTGAAGTTCTGGAAAATTCTTGACAAATTTAGTTCTGAGAGGGCCACTTTAGGGATATGTAAATAATAATCTAAATTTTGAAGGGCGACTCAGAGGATTATTCGAAAATGTAAGTGTGTCAGAGCCTAAGTTTTGCTTTTCCCTCTGGCCCACAAATTTGAAGTCAGCTGCAACGTAATGATAGCTCCTTATCACCCCCCACCCCCCCCACCCCCACCCACTGTCTTGTCTGGAGAACAGAACAACAGTTTAGAAGCAACAATATGTTTTTTGAGAGTGTTCTCACAGGACACAGCCTAGCAGATCATAATTAGAGGAGAGAAAGAGAGAGATGGAGAGAGTTCTGTTACCTGTCAAATGATGGACTAGCCAAAGTAATGACCATGCCACAAGAGAAAAAAAAATGGTAGCTGTCATCAACTTAAGAGAAACAAAACAGGAGTTTGTTGACATTTTTCAGCCTACTTTTTTAGTTTACAAATACTAGAGCCCACTGTGTGTGTGTATGTGTGTGTGTGTGTGTGTGTGTGTGTGCCAGGAAGCTGTTTACAATTTCTTTTATGTCATCCCTTCTGTCAGAAACATCTGGCAGCCATGTTTAATTGTGTCACTGCGCGTGGCACAGTGTGAACACATCTCATCTTCCCTTGGGAGAGGGCCCATGTGTGTGGAGACGTGGGTCACACCCCACCCTTTGTGACGTGATGCTGGGAAGGAGGATGACAAGAGCCCCTGGGAGGGATGCTGATCTCCGCTCCCCTAGACAGATGCTTTGCTGCTGCCTTCCCGGGTTCAGCCTGCCAGGTGGGTGTATGCCACCTCAACTGATGCCATCACTGAGAAGCTGTAAGAGTGTGTAAAGTTCAGTGGCTGTGAAACCAGTCACATAGATACAGTACATACTGTTACATCCTTACACAAATTAGATTTTTAACATTGGAAATGCTTTGTTCCAGTATGTAATTCCATGTCATGATTGACATATGCCACTGAAGTCATTTGAACTTGTATTCCTGTGAGGCTTCAGTGGCAGTGATGTGTTATGCAGAAGGACCCCTGCTGAGAACTTTGGTGTGTTCTTGTAAGGTGTCGCTCTCTCGTTCGAGACCACTAATAATTTAGCTCTCCAACGTGGCTTTGGCGGGACGGGACCTGTCAGTGCCGGAGGTGTGCCACTTTGTCCTCAGAGGGAGAGAAAATCAAACATTTAGAGGCAGTGAAGGCACATGGTGGGTTGTCAGTGTAAGAGTGTGTGTGTGTGTGTGTGTGTGTTGGGGTGTAGGGGGGTCTGGGGTTGCTGGTGGGTGTCGGCAGGGGAAGAGGAATGACAGCGGAGCATCTGTTTCAAAGCACAGAGGGTCGATTGCAGGAGGCAGACAGAGAGAGAGAGAGACAAAGAGAGAGAGAGAGAGAATGAGAGAGAGCAAGCAAAGAAAGAGAGAGGGTGATTTAGGAGGCAGCAGACACGTTGTATTCTAGTACCGCTGTGCTGATCTGTGGTCCCCAGGGAATAGCACACTCTTTTTCTTCCCTGACATCTCTCTCTCCCTCCCTCTCTCTGTCTTTCTCTCTCTCTCCCTCTCACCAGGCTGCCTTAGTTGTGTTTGATCTCTGCTGTGGCGCTGTTGCACACCAGCTGCTTCCCCCCCTCTGTGTAAAAGACTCCCTCGCCTGCCTCGGATACGTCCAAATGAAGTTGGGGGGGGGGGAATGAGCAAACCATTAAGACAGACAGGGTGCTTTTAGTACTTTACAAACCAGTTATTCATGTTTTATTAAATAGTTATTAAATGTTTCAGATGTTTAAAATGAGAGAGAGTAGGGAAAAAAAAAGAAGCGGATTCCCACCAGGCAGTCAAAATGTCGAGGAACAGGGGCTGGGAGGTTGGTTGATGGCGAGGCGGTGTGCACAATGAGACGTGACACAAGTTGAGCGGCATGGCGCAGCACATGGGAAGGAGAGGTAGCTGGGGTGTTTGTGTATTCTTGGAGGGCATGTACACACACAAACATATACACGTCGCCACCCACACAGTGCAGTTATATGCCCTAGTCCTGACACATTAACACACACACACACAAACACACACACATAGATACACACGCATACAAGTCAGCATGCATGCACACAGCGGGAAGCCTGTAGTGCATGCAGCCAATAACAAACCCCAGATTTCACACTCTGCTTATTGACGCAACAGGTCTGCTGCCCTCTGGTTGAATACAGTTCTTTTTATCTCTTTACTGTATTATAACTGTGTTCTCTCTCTCTCTCTCTCTGTCTTTCTCTCCCTCTCCTTCTTTGCAGAGACTTCCCAGAGCTACACTCACAGCCCCTCAGCAGCGTTGGCTGCATGAACCAAGACCACCACTAATCTTTCTCAAACTCAGCATCATGCAGCGTGGATATCAGCTAGCCATTTTGAGCACAAGCTCTGAGCCAAATATGCTACATTTACAAGTTCCTCACAACAACAAAGGGGATGATGACTTTAATGATGATTATGGTGATGATGAATAGGTGGGGAGGTACAGTAGTAGTAGCAGTAGTAGTAGTAGTAGAAGTACTTGTAGCAGTGGTAGTAGTAGCAGTAGAAGTAGTAGTAGTAGTGGTAGTCTTTATTTACCTGTGTGCCTGGAGTGGATTTGTCCATAATTTTGTCACTGTGATACAGGCAGCTGGTGTGTGCACCAGTGCTGTTGTGCATAGGACTGGTGTTTCTCGGTGATGCATGGGAGTCAGGGATGGTGCTGAGAATGCATCTGAGTGTCAGTCATCTGAGCACACAGCAGGCTTTAGGTGGGGTTCACCCTGGGAAAGAGAGAGAGTAGCATTCACTTCATAATGCTTTCACGTGAGAGGCCATGAGAGAGAGAGAGAGAGAGGAATAGGAAGAGAGCGAGAGAGAAATGAGTTGGCACCCAAGTGATTTGTTAACTCCTGCAGCATTTTCTCTCTTCCTCCATGTCTCTCTCTCCCTACTTTATTTTTCTCCTCTCCTCCTCTCCTTTCTCAGCAGTACCGTGACAGCAGAGGAGGTTATTCTTGGCAAGGTCTCTCTTCCCTTTCCTCGAAAAAAGGCTTCTCTCACTCTCTCTAGGCCTGTGCAAGCCTGTTTGAGGACCCCCCCCCCTCTTTCTCCCTCTCTCTCTCCTTCTCTTTATTTCTCTATTATTCCTTTCATATTCTTCTGTTCCCTACTTTCCAAAACTCTGTATCTATTTTTGTCCATCTGCGTGTCACCCAGGTCACTGTTCCCATCCCTTATTCCCCTTTCAGCTATATAAAACAGGAAAATAAATTAGAAGAAACATCAATGGAAGTTGTTTATAACTATAAATCTTCCTTCCATTAAGCTGAAATCATTTGTTGTATACACTGCATTTTTGCCGCATGTTTTGCTTCATACCAGCCCAAACCCAAGGGAGTGTATTTCACAGATATTTTCATGCTTTTTTAACTTGTCTTTTGCTCTTTTCTCTGAGTCAGCCACCAAAGAGGACATAAGGAGCTGTTTTGCAATTCAACTTTTTTTCCCCTCTTTTTCTCCTCCTCACCCATGTGTGTCCATGGCTTTCCTTTCTCCCCCATGTTCTGCATTTACTTTCTCCTTATCTTTACCATCAAATGGAATAATCGATATGAGTCCTTGGCACCTTATGCTCCTCTTCTTTTTCTCCTGTCCCCTTTTCCCTCCCTTTTCCTTTCTCTTTATCAATATTCTCTCTCTCTCTCTCTTTCTCTTACTCTCGGTTTGCTCTCTCTACCTTTTCACTTTCACAATTTTCACCTTTATTTCACAGTCTTACCCCCTTCTTTTCTTTTTCTCCCTCCTTTCCTCTCTCTCTCCCTCACCCTCTCTCCCTGCCTGTGCCCTGTTCCTGGAGAGGGCCCAGGCATTGTGAGCCTTTCCTGGCTGTGAAGCGCTGGTGGAGTGTGGAGGTTGTTTTGAGAGCACCAGCGCTGTGGAGGGATTAGATTTTCTCAGGCCCTGGAAGCTCCCTCCATGGAAGCGCCCCCAGTCAGGAATGTCTTGTCATCGCTGTTATTAATAAAGACATGCCAGATTAAGAAAGTAAAGAGAGAGAGAGAGAGCAAGAGAGAGAGAGACAGACAGTCAGAGAGACACAGTTTACAGCTGTGAGTCATCACGCCTCAACACCCTCCCTTTCTCTTAATTAAGGAAACTTCACAATACATCTTTGTAACAAACAGGAGTTAAGGGAGGTTTGTCTCTGATCTCAATCTGAATTTGCAGGCATTATTTCACTTTTTTTCTCCTGCTGCTTGAAATTCAGGAACAAAAGGAAGTGGCTTGGGGGGGTTGATATGCACATATGAGACGGCCCTATCAATTTCATCTAGGGAGCTCACCAGCAGCTTTGTTTGGTTTGATGTTTTTATATAAGCCCACCTGCCAAATGATACTGTTGAGTTTTGAAGACGGTCTGTCTGTACACACTCTGCAAGAATGCGTCATTTATGTTTTGTTTTTTTTTTGCCTTGTGAAACACAAGTTAGCCTGTAGATCAGAGGGAATGGATCAGGTATGAGACTGTTGCTCGTTAAAAATACATCAGACACAATTCTCCCAAGACCATGGTGCTAATGAGCCACGTGGTAGAGAAACATTACTTGAATGCAGCACGCTGCCGGACTGATCCAAGTATCTCCCCTCACCTTGGCTAACCTGCAGCAACCAGCGCCGCACTGCTTTAATATGGATGATCGCAAAACCGGGCTGCATACGGTGCCGTGTGTGTGTGTGCATGTGTGTGTGTGTGTGTGTGTGCGTGTGTCAGATGAGGCAGAGCGGGCATCGGGCAGCAGCAGGAGGAGGAGGTGGAGTAAACGAACAAGCAAACAGAACATTGCTGAAACTGTCTCCCGCGTCGTTACGTGTTCATTAGAGATCACACTTCATGATGGACAGTGCGCTGTGTGCTTCTTCGGGGACATTTACTGCACTCCAGCACTTTATATATACAGAAAGAGAGATGCAGAAACAGCATCTGCTCAGAGGCAACGCAGGTCACACACACACAGTTATTAGATTATTGAACTGCATTACATGGTCTCATGCCATGCTTCATGATGCCCATTGCCACCTGTATTTTGTACCTGTGTTCATGAGTCTATCCGTTGTTCATTACATGGCAATGGTTAAAAAGTATGAACCTAAAGGTGGAACCTTGCAATAAGGTCTAAGGACATGATGCATATGGTGATTTTACTCACGCACACTCAGTGCAATGTTCATGCAACTTGCTCATGAATTAAGCATTTTGGGAAAGTAATGCATTTAAAGCTCACTTGACGTGTTTGGGATGCCTCATTAAGTTGATAGATAGAATGGAAAGAGAGTGGGACCGTGCGTCTCGGGACGTTTGCCGCAGCTGATGAGGCAGCAGCTGCATAGGAGCTGTAGGGTACAGACATGATTGCAGAAGAATGACTGGCACTTGAGGAGAAATCCTGCAACTTGCAGGAAGGGAAGTTTTATCTGTGGTATGAAAGACAGCAGTGGAGGGATCTAGAGGGATGGGTTGGTTAGTGGGGTTGGTTAGGGGGGTGGACTTTTCAAAAATTTCTGTTGCTGTTCCCGCGGAGAGAACAAATTGTTCTTGGTGCATTACTGAATGTGCTGGTTGCTAAAAATGCCCACTGCCGCATTCAAACTGCTGACTGGCTGAAAAACACACTGTTTGGTCTAAAAGGAATTTTCAGCTGGAAAACAAACACCCTGCAGTCATCTTCTTTTTTCTTTTTACATTTCTCCATCGGAGTTCAAATCCAGAGTTGATGAAGGACCACCTTAATGCACTGACCATCGCAATTAGCCCCAATAAGACCTGCCAATTAACTTAATAGGAGAACATTTCCTTCCTTTTCTCCCAGAATTATTCCATATGAGTGCATTTGTATTCTCTCACCGTCCATTTTCCTGCAGCAACGTAAAATAGCTGCCGAAAACCTCAGGAGAGTTAATGACTCAGGCTTTTAACACTAGCCATTTAAAAGAGTAATTTTTCACAATCTCCTGTTGGGTTTGTGGAGTGCACTCCAAAGAAGACAAATGGAGAAAATGAAAAGTATAAAAAAAAGACAAGAAACAAAGAGAAAAAAAGAAGTGGGGAAGAATGAGAGGGAGAGAGGAAGAGCTGGTGAGGAAGAGAGCAGTGTGTTAGACTTCAGGTATGGCCTTGCAGTTTGGTAAAAACCTATTAGTCCTTCACCTCACCTCAATGTCAGACAGAGAGAGAAAGAGAGAGAGAGAGGGCTGAGGGACACCTGCCCTCCATCTTGTGATGAGTGATGAGCATCTGTCACCTCCAGATAGCCCTGGCCATAAACTACCGGCTGTTCCCCTCCCCACCCTCCTTCCCTACCCCTTTGGTGAGTCTCCGCTCCCCTGTGAGGGATCACCTAAGCCCTCACACTCCCCCATCAGTGAGCCCTGACTCGCCTTCACTTCTTAAGGACCCCTATGCTCACTGCAGGAGCTTTAATGGGACAGCCTGCAGGGGGAAGATGGAAGACTCTCCCCTCATTGGGAGCCTGGTTTGGGTGGCCATCAGAGCTCTGGCCTTGAGGTTCAGACATCCATGTCCCTTCTGGGGGGGGATTTCAGCTGACATGAGCGGGGGGCATGGGGGAGGAGTGGGCTGGGTAGTAGAGGAGAGGGGAGGTTATGGATGAGGCACCCTGCAGAGGGAAGGTAACAGCATACATCATGCACGATAAAGAAGAGAGCGGAGAAGAAGAGGTCGAGAAGACAGGAGAGGAGAGAAGCAAAGGGTATATGGGTATATTATCCCCCTATGGAATTTCCGTCTGGGCTTTGAAAAGTTTTGTTCAGTTATCCTGAGGGCTGGATGCTCTTGCTGCTTGAAGGGGAGAGCTGTGAAGGTTCTTTGAGATGATTTGGGATGGTTCTGTCTGTGACTCGGATATTTTTCATATGCCCCCACAAAAAAGAGGTACTGGTTTGAAGTCCAAATGTCTTTTTTTGTGGGGGTTATGTGACTCTATCTTGCATGACACAACAATGGTAAGCTTCCTGCAGTTCAGCACTGTAGTTCCGGATAAATCTTGGTTCCACTTTTCTGGTGGTTCAGAGATGGGGTCTGTGTGGTCCTGCTCACAACATAAAAATAGCTTTTCTCCCCTCAACTCTTATAATCCAAGAGTAGCTGAAGAGGGCTTCTCTGGTCATCTGGGGTCAGTTCGCCCCCAAAAGCCCATGTCAGGATTAGGCAGATGCCTTAATATCATTGTCACCTTAATTTCGGCACCCCGCTCAATTTTCTTCATGGTCCCATCTTTCTGTCCCTATCGCCGTTGGGATAGAGGGAAGGAAGAAAAGAGACGAAGAGGGACGGATGAGGAACGGAGGGAGGAAGTGTTAAGGGTAAGGGGGGTGGGGGGTGTAAAGAAAGAGAAATAACCATCCCTTGCAGAAAGAGAGAATCCTATTTCACTGAAATGCCTTACAGTAAAGCAGATTTTAGTCACACAGGCCGAACTGCCTTTGATCTGCCCGGTCCATTCGTCTCGATGCCCGGGTGCCAAGCCCCGCTTGGAGGGGGCTCAGGCTGCCGATGCCACAGTGCCAGGGTGGTAGGGTGTCAGTGGCGGCGGGTACAGTATCCCTGCACAGTCAGGCGTCAATGCCAACCCTTTCATTTGGGCGCCAAACACGCGAGTAAACGGCAGTAACACACGGGCAGACTTATTTGGGCTAATCCATCCGATGTTAAAAAACACACACGCACACCTCCCTCCTCTCAGGGAGTGTGTGTGTGTGTGTGTGTGGTGGGGGGAAGGGGTGGGAGAGAAGAGGGGAGAAAGAAAACTGTGTCAATGTGAGAGAGATGGTGGAGAGAGAGAGGGAAGGGACACAGTGAGATGAATGCGTAAAACATTCTTTTTTTTCTTTTTTTTTTTTGCTACTTTGACTTTGTCCTCGGGCAGTTTCGAAAATGTGTGAGATTTTGCACAGCGTTGTCCCGTCTGTTTCCTCCTACTGAGTGTCACACACATCCATCTGTCTCAAGGCTCTTCATTTGCAAAGAAAGGAGAAAGCATACACTCCTCCCTCTGTCTTTCATTCTGTCAAGGGCATTCAGTACCTTTTAGCTTGCAAGACTTGTGTTTGTGTGTGTGTGTGTGTTTAAAACCGTGTACGTGTTTTTCAGTCTGTGTTCGTTCATCCAATTGAAGTGCGTCTGAAAACTTTATTTGGAGAGACTTTTATTTTATTCAAAGACTAACCTCTGGATGATTCTCAGTGAAACACTGTATGTGTACACTGTGTTTAGTTGCCTTTAATGTGTGCTTTAGTAGCCTAGCGTCTGCTTAGCTCCCCACATCCTTCCCTTTCATTCACACACTCTTCGTCTCATCATCTCTTATCTTCTCTCCTCCCTCCTCTGCCACTGTGTGCTTCTCTCTTTAAACACTTTTCTCCTCCTCTCCTCTCCATTACTTCTCTCCTCTGCTTGCCTCTCACCTGGCCTTCACATCCTCCCTCCTCTCCTCTTCTCTCCCTCTTTCTAATCTTCTCTGTATCTTTCATGCTGGTTCTCTCCCCTGTCATCTCCATACCTCCAGTTATCTCTAAGGCTTCTCTCCTCCTCTCTCTTCTTCTCTTTCTCACTCCTCGCTTCTCTCCCTCTCCTCTCTCCTTGTCATCATCTCTCCTCTCCCCTGTTCTCCCATACTCCTCTCTCTGGAGCTTGTCTATGGGCCTCTCATCCGGCCTCCTGTCCTGTCATCACATGCCCTGCCTGGGCCTGCAGCCCACAACAGCATCCCACGTGAGCGCCAACTAAAAGCCCTGCAGCCCTTAGCTGATTTAAGCAGAGTGGACAAACAGACAGCTGGATGGATAGACTGTTCTACCTCTCCCTCCCTCCACTACAGCCTCCCTCTCTCTCTCTCTCTCTCTCTCTCTGTCTCTCTCTCTCTTTCTTAGTCTCTATCACCCTACCACTTTCTTTCATTCTGTCCCTCTCATCCTCTGTCTTTCCCTACATCCTTCTGACTTTCACTCAGTCTCTCACTCTTGCTTTCTGTCTCTACCTCTCACTCAGTCCCTTTCTCTCTCTTTCTTTCTCCTTCTTTTTCTTTTTCTCTCTGTCTCCCTTTTCATCTCTGTTTTCTTCATGTCCTCTCTCTCACTCTCTCTCTCCCTCCATCTGTGGAGAGGCTCTGCTAATGGAGTGGCATCTGGCTGGAATCTTCGTCAGGCGGAGGTGAATAATTCAGCCTGGAGGAAAGGGTACTCCCCAAATAATTTAACAGCCTTATGAATGGAGACAGGCAGAGGGGCGGCAGTCGAGGATGGCGATGGTGCAGGTGGGCCTGCCACCAAAGTACCAGGAGCTTTTCTTTTTGGTTTTCTCTTCTACACTCTTCTTTCTCCACCTGTGTGCTATTTTATATATATATATATATATATAATACACATATATATATATATTATATTATATTTTTTCTTAGAGCTTTGAGCAGCACAAGGTCACAAATGAGTGGTCCTTCTGTGAATATAATAGGCACTTTGGGGAAGAAGGGACTGTACATGTATCTAAGTGGTATTTTTATATAATTAGGTTTAACCACTGCTTAATTTGTAGACATGATAACAGATAATGTGGTATACTACAACAAAGAGTGGATGCGCTTTCTCTAAAGTTATACACTGACCCATGCAAGTGTATTCATTTATACAAAAAAGTAAACATTTTTACCTTTGGCAGTACATCCAACTGAGATTTGACTAAATCACACTCATCTCCCTTGTATACAGTGGAGGCCTTTTTGTGTTTAAAAAAAGGAGCTTAATCATATCCTCCACACTTCACACTTTGGAGCCGCAGCTGTATGGGGCCCAGGCGGTTTGAAGGGCACAGAAGACTCAACCAGTGCAGCAGCCCCCGTCTCTGTGTGGGTGGGGAGCGACAGAGAGAGAGAGAGAGGGAGCAAGAGAGAGAGAGAGAGCGAGAGAGAAAGACATAGAGAGAGAGAACGGAGAGTGGGAGTGGAGCCAAAAACCTGGAAAAGATGACTGATTGAAATTCCACATCGGCATCCATCACACTCATTATACGTCTACTCAGCAAAAGAATGTACAAACGCCATGAATCCCTCCCTCTCTCTCTTTCTCTCTCCTTTCTCCTCCCTATTTATCTATCTATCTCCCTCTCTATCTATCTCTATCCAGGCCTGGAAAAGCCTTTAATAACACAGGGCTGTTGCCTGCCATGTCGGAGCTCATTGTTTGGAGTGAAAACAGATGTGGTTTCAGCGGCGGCCGGGTCGCTCTCTGGAGGGGCAGACTTCTGTCGTGCGAGTGCCCGCGATACCGTCTTCCCCAAACATCCAGTGCAGCGGGGGATGCATATGACCCAGCTGTGCACATCTTCATGTAGATGTGTGCACCCGTGCTATATATATATATATATATATATACTCACACCTACGTGCACACACAGGCATGCATACTTAAGACATAAACGCATAAATGCATGCACGGGCTTTACATGCTGATGTGGGCTATGAGGGAGGAAAAAAAAATGGTTTCAAACCTGCCCGGATTGCCTGGAGCAAAGACGAACACTACCCTCACAAAAGTGCACACGGACACATACACACACATAAAGCATGTGCATGCACACTTATACACACACACGCTAACACATACACACACACACACACACACACCTCCTGAGACCCAGGCTCTCTTTGCTCCTTTTAACTGCTCCCTATCTATGAGTGCATTTGTCAGCTTTTCACAAGCAGCTTTTGAAGCTGCAGCCGGTCAGTCACGTCAAACAGCACTGTCGTCTCTAAAAGAGAGCCAACAGTGATTCACCAAGACTCCTCAGCCTTTATTTCTCTAGGTGTTATTCATAGGTCCATTCATTTTCACATAGAGATGATTGACACTAATTTCAAATCAGCACTTATTTCACTGGTATTTTCGGACTCAAATCATTTCTTTATTTCATGTATTTCTCAAGTTCTTCTTCTAACCCTTAGCAGACTAATCAAGTACAAGTTTGAAATGGGTGTTCAATGGATGTGGGATTGCTCAGAGATTCAAAGGGTTTTATTCGATCACATATATAAATGGACAAGATTTAGACATGCCTGCACTGCCACATTCTAAAAGTGAAAGTTAAAGTTCTGTAGTTGGCTGGTAAAGGCTGATAAGAACCTTTTTGTGTGAATATTCAGCACCTCAGCTATAAAAGCAACACTGTGTAACTTTTCACCTCTATCTGAGGTATTGTTTTAACCAGACAATTCGTCTTGGTACCATCACCAAATTAATTACTTTGACTGTAGTCCTATGAAGGGTGGATTTAAACAAGTGTTAATACCACCAGCTATCCAGGATGTGTAGTTTGGGATGGAGTAGGAAACCAGTGCAACATAAGAGAATAAGAGAAAAGACAAAATCTTTACAACATTACATTTCTGACTGTATTCACCAATTAGCATCTTTTAGCAGTACCAATAGGGCTCTGGGAAATGTTTGGAAGGTGCCATTTAGGTAGCTGGTCTTCTAATTTTACATCAAAAAAACTATTGTTGTCAAGATTTCTGACAAACCTAAGGAAGAAAAGAAAAGGAAGATGTAGAGCACATCTTAAGATGCATCTCTGTTATTTTGTTTGGGTGCAAATGAAACACATAATTTCAAAACTTTAGCTTTCAGTTTCCCATCCTCAGCCATAACCAGTGTTGGAAATGTAATGTGTTACAATTACAAGCTACCCTATCTAAAATGTAGTGTAGTTATAGTAGTGTAATAATTTCAATTACTTTATAAGTAATGCAACTAATTATAAATGATTACTTTAGGATTACTACATTTTGAATGGATTTTCTCAACTGTCAACCATTTCCAGTTCTTGAAATCTGGGTTTAATCTTACAGCATTACTCAAAATCATTTGAAACTCCTTTAGCACAGCCACTGCGACTCAGACCACTGGTAAGCTGTAGAGCCAGCAGCAAGTGGGTGGTGTTGTCAGTTAAAACATGATATGAGAACCAATTAGACTTTAGCTGTAAATGGAGGATGTTGAGAAAATTTGGCTAAACAAAACTAATATTATTAAACATTTAGCCAATGTTTCTGCAGAAGATTTTCAACTGTAACTGAACTTGTAATCCTGAAAATTTCTTAATAGTAACATTTTGTAATTAAATTATGTAATTTTGTTACATGTAACTCATTGCTCCCCAACACTGGCCATAACCTTGGCTTGACCAGGGCTCTGCTGGCGCTGAAAGAAGTCAAGGTGTTGATAAGATTGAGAGTGTCCATCAGTGACACATAATGACATTATTTACTTTCGTGGAGTAGTTTGAAAAGGCTGGAGGTGCCTGAATAGCCATGAGAGACCATCTCTCATTTTCCGGAGTAGTTACACCAGCATTTCATCAGCCGTGCCCATTTTGATCAAGGTGCCAGCCACCCTCCACAAGCAAATCCCCCCCCCACCTCCCCAGAACCTGCCACAGGTGGTGAGTAGGTGGAGAGCATTGTGATGGATCATTTAATGTGTCCTTTGTCAGCTGCTAACACAGTACAGCTTTTTTCCTCTTCCTCAACAAAATCATCATTTGGACGCTAGTACAGTCATTTGTCCTCCCCAGGCAGGATGTGATGAGGCCAGAGTCGGCATGGCTCTGTACCGTAGCAATGCCTCCCCCAGGGTCAGAGTCGGCCATGGTGCTGTGATCGCTCCAGCAGCCAAGGCCCATCCCTCCCACTCTTCTTATTAGATCGTCAAGACAAGGTGATTTAGTTAATTGCCTCATTTGCAGATTGAAATATTATGCAGTGAATGGACTCTAGGATGAGCCTTTTTGAGTGCTCTCACAGATTGATGGCAGCATGCTAAATTGATTTTTTTCTATCCCTCTTTTTTTCCACCCTACCTCCCCCACCCACTCCAACCTTTCTCTTGCCCTCGCTATCTTTCTCTCTCTCTCTCTCTCTCTCTCTCTCTTTTCTCTCTCTTTTCCTCTCCCTGTTGTGGAAACCCCCTGGAAATCTGCAACAATCCAAAAATGCATACCTTTGGTTTTCCAGAAAAATGTTACAAAATCTGTAGTCAATTCCTCTGTTGTAATCCAAACCCACATTACCGAGATGGGATCAACAACCAAGAAAAAACATTCCGGTACACATGAAATCCAGCTTACTGCAATTTACACAGGCATAGAGCAGCGCACATACACACACCCAAACGCGCACACTCACACACACACACACACAAACACACACACACACATGCAAACAGTACAGTACGGAGTTCATTGCATTATAAGCTCTGTCGTAGCACTCCCCATGGCTTGCTGCGCCTAACCCTCTCTGACACAGAAACTCTCTCTCTGTTCTCCCTCTTCACCATCACAGTGAGCCAACGGCATCAATTACAGGGCAGACTAAAGTCGTACAGCAAGCAAGAAAAAAAGTAGAAAAGAAAAAAAGAAAAAAACAAATATAACTTCAGATGTCTTTGGTGTTTGTAGACATGCACAGCTAGCCGCTGCTCTGATGTGTCATGTGGTGTCATGCTGCGTCGTGTCGTCGCTGCGTGGCTGCGGGTGAGAAAATAAATGTTCGAAGGAGAGAGAGAGACAGAGAGAGAGAGAAGTGCCATTGTCCTGTGAGGGGTGCCACTGCCATGAGAAAGTCTGGTAGCTTTTTTGGAATGTGGCCCCAGCCATTGCACTCTTGTCTGAGAGGCCTGGCAGTGGAAGAAAGCCAGGATTTCCTAATGGCGGGAGAATGGGGAGTTCTCAACAGATTGATCTGTAACAGGGGACTGTCCATTCTTTTCAAGTGCAGATTTTGAAAAAATATGTGTGGGTGTGTGTGTGTGTGTGTATGTAGAGTGTGTGTGAATGTGTGTAGTAGGTCGGGGAGGGAGTAAAAAAGAGATGGAGAAGTACTAAAGAGAAAGATCGAGTGAATAGGAAGGCAAGAGTTTGCATAAGTACAGGGCGAACCAGGGGCATTTTCAATGTCCTGCTTTTCAGAGAAGAAGAGATTAAGCTTGAAAGACACCTGAAAGACACCCCACCTCCCAGCCTTCACCACATTGACCTTTGACCCGTGGTTACCTTGATGGATCCCTTCTACTTGGATGTCCAGACAGGTAAGTGAAGCCGGCGGGTCCGTCTGCCGTCTGCGGTCCCATCGCGTCTGCTTAGGAAGTCAATTGTGTCAGTGTCGTTTCTACCTCACTGACTCTCGGCCTCCAGTCATCCTGCAGTGGTCTTGCAGACATCTTAGGGGATGAATACTTAAGGAGTTTCTGTGAAATTGCGCAAGAGAAAACGAGATTTCAAACAGAACTGAAATCCCAGAGTTGTTTTTGGGTGGGGGCTTCTCCATGTGCCATAGTAACACAGCTTTCTAGAAACCTATTTTTGACCTGTCATTTCTGGAAGACCAGGGCAAGTAACTGATCTTTGAGTGAACTGAACCCTTACTAATTGTCATGTAGACAAGCGTCGATGGCTCCTTCGCCATTTCCATCAGGGCCTTGGTGACGTTTATTAGCTATATGTTGATATGTTGTGTGTTTTGGTTGCACTCTAGATATTTCTGTCTATAAATCACCTATTGGGTTTGCTTGATAGGGCTTTGTGTTGAATCTCTCCCCTGTCCAAAGAACATACACACACAAACACCAAAGGCTTTACCTTCTTTGACACATAAATAGAGAGCTTTCTGGAGCAAAGCTGTGTTCAGCTTCACTGCTCTTTGCCAGCTCCTGGTGATGATTTTAAGAGGGAGCTTTGGCTGGAGACAATATAAGGAGGGCTTCCAGGGTGGGGGGGTCATGCTGTGCTAAAGAAATAGTCTAGCGCATATAAATATTACATCGCTTGGAAATGCTTTCGAGCACATCTTGTGTTTGTTGTGCGCATGAAAAGTTGTGTGAGTATGTAGCGGTGTGAGAGGAATGCATTGAATTCCACACCAAATTGACTGGCCATACTTCACTAATTCATCTGCTCGTTAGAGCTGTGTTCAGTGCAGAGAAACACTGCATGCCCGAATTCTTCCTCATCCTTGTCAAGGTTCTTTGTGGTTCTGAACTTGGAATGGTATCAGAATGCTGTTTCCCAAAACACAATGATAATGGGTTCTTATTACATAATTTGCTTTTGTGTATTATATTTTAGACTGCACAAACAAAATTTTCCTGTCCTTGTCATATTACAGCAAAAACATCTACCTGATTGTATGTGTGTGTGTGTGTGTGTAGGTGTGTGTGTGTGTGTGGGAGTGAGTGTGTGTGTGTGTGTGTGTGTGTGTGTGTCTGTGAATGTGAATGTAACAGGGATTTTGCTGGACCCCATCTGTATTTGCTGGAGTATATTGTGTGTGTGTGTGTGTGTGTGTGTGTGTGTGTGTGTGTGTGTGTGTGTGCCTGCAGCTTTGAGTTGGGTTGTTAAGAGGGGGCTTTTGGTGTATTGATTTTGCAATGGGAAGCTGGCAGGAAGATGTCGTAGAATGTAGGAAGAGTTCTTGCACAAGAGAGAGTGTATGAGAGAGAGAGGGAGAGAAAGAGTGGGATTTGAGGCCTTTCAGCTGGGCAGCACTGACATTGTGTGTGTGTGTGTGTGTGTGTGTGTGTGTGTGTGTAATAGAGAAAGAGAGAAAGAGAGTGTGTTTATGCAGGTCTTTATGTACTGTACTGTATTCAGACTGACAGTGTGTGTGTGTGTGTGTGTGTGTGTGTGTGTGTGTGTGTGTGTGTGTGTGTGTGTGTGTGTGCAGGCACATGCATTTATATGTACACTGTGAACTTATATGGCCTGCATATTCATGCCACACACACACAGTACACTCAGTGCACATGCATGAGTGAGCATATGTGACACAGTCCTGCCAGCTGTTGGGTCTCTTGTGAAATATGTATGGGGATGCGTATGTGGTCACTGCGACCCAGCAGAGTCCATTTAGTGAGGACAGGAAACACACTCCACACCACTAGCAACACTGTAGTAAAGTGAACCCTCTCCATGCGGTCAGTCACAACAAGAAGCCCACCTAAGGACATGGTAATGGCAGCATTTATCAATTTATCAACAATGTTCACTACCTGTTCCAAGTGCAATCTGTTAAACATATGGTGACTCATAGCAGGCTATACTGTTGCTGTGCTGTGTAGTAGTTAGTCACACACACACAAAGACACACACACACACACACATCCTTTACAGTACATACTTACAAAGATGTAATGGAGAGTGTTGTGAATTTGTGGTTTTAAAACACATGGCCAGTTTTTATAAATAAATGGCAACCATTTCCATTAATCAACCTGGAATTTTCCATGGGCACTAGGTGTCTGCAGTGTATGTTTACTTTATGTTACATATGCTTTGCCTGGGGAGACTGTGAGAGACGCTCATTTTGTGTTCTGACTTGTTCTGTTGGTTAATATTTTGACATGCTAGATGCAGTACCAATGGAAGGTTAACTCACACATAATGTACAGTGTGTGTGTGGGTGTGTGTGTGTGTGTGTGTCTGTGTCTGTCCTTGTGTGTATGGTAAAGTGGTTTATGTGACATTCATTGTGACTGTTTGTTGTATTTTTAGCCGGTTGTTTTAATTACAGGGATTTGCGGACAAATTTCATATTGTGGGATGAGATTGTGTGGGCGGATGTGATTATATAGCAGTGGTTTGTGTGGGAGACTAGGTGATTGAGAAAGAGATGCTATTGAAAAATACTGAAGTTTGTTTTGTGCGTGGGAAGACCTATACACACATACAGTATAGGGAATCCACAGGCTATAGGATGTGCCACAGTACTGCATAGCAGCGATGGGTTAGTGCTGTGCAGGAAAACTGGGTGGGAACCACTGACAGCTGACAGCTGAAAAAGTCCATTAAATTTGCCTCCCAGGTATGCAAAAGTCAATCACTCATACAAACATACACACACAGACATATGCAAGCACACACACACAGACACACAATAACAACAAGCAACATTTCTCTTCCTCCTAACACAACATAATGATACTCTGCCACCTTCTTTTCTGTACTGGCTGCTTATTTGCATTTTGGCAATTCCCCTGACATGATTTCCAAATGTTTAGTCAAACCTCGCCCCTTGTTCCAAATGGAGGAAACTTGAGTTTCACAAGAGCTTCCGACAGTTACTTCAGGCATCAGCAAACCATTAAAACAATTTACAGTGTGAGGGGAAACAGACGCCCCAAAGTCACATTTGACCTCAAAATAAACAAAACAACAACAGCCCAATACAATTTTGTTTATGTAAACTTTTGAGTATTTCAGGTCACCTATATATATATAATTATATGAATCATATTTGCTTTGAGATAATTGGTGATGTTTAAGGTAAAATGTACTAAGAGTTGGGAATATTCTCTGCTGTTCATTTATTCTTTGATTTCTTTGCGTCTTCTGTTTTTTTTTTCTTCTAATTTTATAAGGACAGGAAAATATTCTCAGGCGTATTTAGTCAGACTTTGCAGAACATTTTGTGTCTAGCAATTGTTGATTTGAAATTAACTGGCTGTCCTTGTGTAAAACTAATCCATTATTTGCTTTTCATATGATGGTCATCTAGAACTTCAACTTGAACTTGCTGCTACATTTTCCAACTGTTTCTAGACATCGGTACTCATTTGCTTTATTTCAGAGACATATTATTTATTCATCCTTAAGGATACTTATATCATATCATCGCTAGTAATTTTAACCACTATACCAGTCATACATACCTGTGAACAACATCAGCAAGAGTAATTCATGATGCTTCATTTGTAGCATTGGCATTTATGACTGAGACATACTGTGTTATTTCACAACTGGAACAGAGAGATGGCCACATTCAGAACTCTCTCACCAAGCTATGAAGAGGATTGATTGTGAGTGGTACCACGTTGTTCTTGTGTTTTTACCAAACAGCGACAGAGAGCCAGTCAATAAGGCCTTTTATTTGCAGCCCAGAGCCATCGCAGTGGTGCAGAGAGCCCGACCCAAACCTCTGGGGCTGTGGCTCTTTTCATCTTCCCTCTTCAGAAACCCAAAATGAAATAAGTATTATTTATGAGCCTGTCAATGACAAGCTATGATTTAGTCCAAACAATTGCCAAAAGCAACTTTTTTCCTCTCTCCTCTCTCTTGCTCCCACAAAAGTGTTCTAAAAGGAGAACAAAACGTTTTTCTGTGCTGGGTTGGCTCAGCTGAGAACCACATAGGGGCCGACTCAAATTTGTCCCTGTCTTGCATGGGGTCGGTCCACCGCAGGGCCTGGACACTTTGGACTGGACTGCCACAGTGTTGGATAGCACCTGGTGTCGTGGGGCCTAGGCAATTAAAAGTTCATTGCGTCTCTCCTTTCCTCTCTCTGTCTCTCTCTTTCTTTCTCTCCTTTCGTCCCTCTGTCTCTCTTTCTCTCTCTCTCTCTCTCTCCATTTTGATCCTGCTGGCATTTTTGGAGGTAACCTGACCATCGATGCAGATCTGGTAGCATGTCCCTTTCCAATTTGTAATCACCCATCATCAGCTTTCCAAAATAGCAACAGCCCAGGCCTGAGTAGAGCGTGTATGCCAGGACAGCATCTTAGTGCCAGCCCTGTGACTAGCCTCCCTTGAGGTGGGAACATTTGTTCTGGGTCGCTTGAATCCTCTAGTCTACACAGATCCTCCTGGTTTGAGTTCCCATGGCTATTACGCTTCCCAGAAAACAGCAGAAACTACCATGCATGAAGGTTTGTTCTCCTCAACTTAATATTTTTTCCCTGAATGGCTTCATTGAGTTGTTTCACACAGGTCTGGTTGCCAACATGCGGATTGACTCGATGGTTGCCGTAACTACCATATCCGAAAGTCACCGCAACTGCATCATTTCATAAATGTCTTGAAGACACGCTAAACTTGTTGTAACACAGAAAAGTCATTGTCACCCATTACACAAAGATACCTGAAACTGCTGTGTTTTTCGTCTATAGGTTTCAGACACTGACCTGGATTTATGACATATGCAGATATAAACAGCTATCTCTTTTCTTGACATGAATTTCTCTTTTCCTCTTTGACTGACTATAATTTATATATATAATATTTATTTTATTATATAACATTTTATTTTATTTAAAAACTATATATATACTTCACTGTAATGTGTATAATACGTTGTGTATAATAAGTTGTAAGAGGTATTTTAGGATTTGTGAAGTGGACTATACATATTGCAACACTCCTCCAGATGAATGACTCTGAGCAATGACAACTTCCACAACAGCAAGCCTCATTATTTATAGAAATGTACAGCTGGGCAAGCTGATGGAACGGAACTGAGGGTTGAATAATAGCAATAACGTGAGCGACACATCATGATAATGCAATAAGTTATGATGAAATAGATTCAGGGTAAGATTCAGGGCCTCCATTAAGTAAAACGTATTGATCCCACTGTCTGCATTGAATTGCATTCCCATTATAATGCACAAAAGAGAGGCAGCACTGGAGAAAAGACAAAGAGACTTGGCAGCCCAATCTCTCATTTCTCACTGTATTTTCACTACTCTGTCCTTTTTTTCACTCACTGGTGGCACTTGTGCTCTTTCTGTCCTTCCTTGCTTTTTCTATCTGTGCTCCCTCTCCTTCTCCTTGATCCAACTGCTTCACTCTCTCTCTCCCTTCTTCTCTCTCACTTCATCTCTTATTTTTCCTCTCTCTCTCTCTCTCTTCTGTACTCCAGTGGTATTGATCGTTTTAAGTGGGTGACAGTAATGGGATTTGACAGTCCAGCTCACAGAGCCATGCGGCGGCAAAGGAGAGTACAGCTGTGTGTCAGGTACCAGGGGCCCGCAGATCACACCCGCCGAGACCCCCCCCCCTCCCCATTTCTCCATCATGCGTGACTAACCCCCTCCTCCACAGCCACATTTTCAGCACCGACAACCCCCCAGTACACACGCACACATACACACACACACACACACACACACACACACACACACACACACACACACACACACACACACACACACACACACACACACACACACACATACACACACACAGAGGTAACTAGGGAGCACAGCTTTCATCACTGATCACCAAGAGAGCTCATAGGGAGATGGAGGGAGGGAGGGAGAGAGGGAGGAAGATCAGAATAGAGGAAGAGAAGTCTTTGGAAAGAACCTGGTATTATCCCAGCAATAAGAGAAAAGAGAGGAGAGAGGCAGCAAGCTAACAGTCCATCAATAAGCGTGTATCCCTTTGAGCAGGAATGTCTGTAAACCCCAGCAAACCCAAGCACTATGACAAATAATGCTTAGTCCCTTACACTGAGCAGCCTACAGAACCACTACAGCTATTACCCTTTAATTGTTTGTTTGTCAAATGCATTTCAGCCTAACTAATTCTGTATTTCCTGTGTTTAGTCTAGTTTTGTAGTCATGGTTATACATTCATATGATGAGTTCCTCTAGTTCTACAGTTTTTCCTCTGTTTGCTTTGCATCATTACATGTACTGTTAGTGTGCTTAATATGTGCTTAAGAGGTAATTACGTAATGCTGAAGAAAATAGTCATGATGAGCAGCTGATCTGTGAACTACCAATGCTTGAACAGAAACCAACTTAACAGTGATTAGCTCTGTTTTTTGTAAGTAGCAGTTTAGAAGATGTGTTTAGAAGTTGAGAGCATGTGAGAGGCCTACTCCCTTAACAGTGGGGCCTTGAGTCATGGTGTGACTATGAACACCTGGTGGCCAAGCCCTGTGGTGTGGTGAAACAAGAGAGTCTGTGCAATCACAGTGCAACCTCCTGTGGGCCTCTTCCTGGCACCGTGTGGGGCTACTGTTCAAACACTGCCCAAGCCAAGAGTCGCGTTCAGCAGCGAAAGTCTGAACGGGCCAGCTCTCTTAAACAAACAACCGAGACAACTTCTCACTAATGCTACAGCTAAAATTTCTTCCCTCTTCACTGTTAATGTAAACCATGGTTTGATGGAGAGGAATTGAAAAACAACAAAAAAAAAGCATGATCAGCGTTGGACAGGAAGGCCTATAGCGGACTAGAGAAATTGTCTGGCGTCGGCTTGTTTTCGGCGACGTTGCGATCTGTCATGTGAAACATGCCCGGGTTCTGAACGGGGGCAGGGTGGACGCTAATGAGTGGGAGAGGTGGAATGCTTTCATCTTGCCATTATAAACCCCAAGGCTGCAGTTCTTTTTCCACTATACCTGATCAGTAATGCTTCACAAATGTGGCATATGTGTCAAGGTAGCCTGAGCCCAATCAAAGCTTAGAGCAGTCTTGGTTCTGACATGCCATTTGTTCAGATTGATGAAGGCATACAGGCTGTCGGAAAGAATACTATTCACAAAGGAACCTTAGTTATTGCAAATACAAAAGTGATCCTTCAAAACTCTCTTCCATATTCTTTTGAGAGAATTTTTTTATGATTTCTAGATTTTCCCTTTTGATTTGACAAGAGTATTTACGTTAATTCATAATAGATGTAAGAGAGAAACTGACTCAATACCAGCATAAGGCTGTAAACCTTTATGAACCTCCTGATATGAAAATAACATACTAAAAACATCTCATCAGTGTAATTCCACTCTACTCACACAATGGAGTGTTAAGTCTATAAAGATGTAGGGAAATCAGTCAGGTCATGTACTATTAACGAAATTCTTGGGTATGTCAGGGATCTGTAAAGCAGGCTGAGTTTTTAGTCAACATAAAATTTAAAGCTGGTATCTGTGTGTGTGTGTGTGTGTGTGTGTCTGTCATGAATTGATAGAAGTATTTCTCAAGGTGAGAAAGCCACCTCCATCCTTGTCATTCTGGACATACATAACCCCCATAACCCCATCGTCCTGTGGTCATGTTTAATAGCATTAATAGCAATCTCTATGTTCCAAACAGATGGCTTAGCATTAAAAGAAGTGTAAAGCTGTCTCGGACACACACAAAGGCTTAATGACTCATTAACTCCTGCTTTACCGTACGTGCTCTCACACTTCTTACAGCAGGAGTTAGTAATTAACAGTTTGTGGTTGGATTATTGAAGTGGCTTATGTGCTGTTTGCACTACAAGTGATCTCATGGCATTGCACTTATATTTGTGTGTGTGTGTGTGTGTGTGCCACAACCTTGTCACATTTAATTTATACAATGTGGGGAAAGTTACCCAAATTAAGGGCACTTTTGCTGAGTCAAGGGCACTGCAGACAGGGTCATTCAGAGAAGGACACATCAGTCAGTCAAGAGATGGGATGGTATGGGAAGGGAAGGGCCTACAGGGGACTGAGAGGGACCCTCGGTCAGGCCCTAAAAATGCATTCTGTCATCTGCTGCAGAATTCAGCCATTGTCAGTGTTAGGGGCTTTTTCTTGAATGATATGATAAAGACGACCAAAGTGTAACATTAAATGACCATTTCGATTCAAAAAGTTAGACTTTCATCACCAGAATAAGACATTCAGGAACCTATGATGATGATGATTATTATTATTGTTTTTGTTATTGTTATTGTTACTATATTTTGCTCATCACTTGAGAATATAGCACTGAAACAAGTAGATAAATCAGATTTCTGGGATCAAGACATAGTTGCCAAATAATGTTGTCATGCAATCTGTATGCTTATTCCAAGCCATGATAAGGTAATACATGCACCACTCATGCCAATGTATATTAGTGTGGTTCGATAAGCAAAGCAATCCCATCTGACTGTAGAGATTCATCTGATGTTGGAGATCAACAATGAAAAAGGCAAGCTGAACACAAATATTAGCCCTTCTGGCCATTGCTATGGCTACAGAAGATAAGATTGCCCATATGTTGTCTTGGAAACTGTAACCATGAAATCAGAAGGACACTGCATCTAGCAACACACAATGTGGAAACCATTCCTACTTGAGTTCAGTGACGCCAGCTCACAGCAGCTTAAGTCCAAAAAATAAAAAAATAAAGAAATAATAAAAAAAACCTTTGGTAACTAGGTCTAATGTCCTGCCTGTGTTTTTCACCACAACAGTCTTCTGTCAGCCATTGCTCAATGAGTTGCCCCCTCTGGCAACTCCTTCACTGGCAAGAACATGTAATGGGAAAAACAGACACCCAACCAACCACCAATACTGAGCCTGGCCTGGGGGGAGGCTGAGGACCAGCAAAAAGGCCCCTCAGGGAAAATTAAGAGACAGTAGTGTGGACACCGTTAAACACTGAAGTGCATGGAGTGAGACTGAGTCACCGCAGTTAAAGCGTCCTCTTAAGGTTGTGAAGACATTCGTCTTGATTTAGCTGGAACGTAAGAGTCAGGGAAATGGCTTCATCTGGGGGTGGCTGATGGTTTAATTGGAGAATAGACTGTAGTGACAGTCCGTCTGAACCCTTTTCCCTGGAGGTCATGGCTAGGTCATGGAGAAGGCTAGAAGATGAGCAGCTGGTCACAAGTCACCAAAGGGGGTCATTTTTAGTGGTTTGGATTTCTGTTTCTGTTCTGTTCAATATTAGGGCTTCATTGCCTAATGGGGAAACTTAAACCATAATTCAACACACATTGAATAACCCTGCATGCACCCAGACAATGCTCCTTGTGTTGTTTTGATTTCTTTTGTTTAGAAAAGCTGTATGTTGCCTCTAGTTTTACAAAACACTGAGGTTATTACAATGAAGATTCTCTTCATGGGCTTGTATTTGCTCTGTTGGGACGAAACAAAGAACTACTTGAGCCACAACCTCCATATACTGGAGATCCATCATCCATGGACAACAAACCACCACAGGCAATACTCTTACTGGTAGCATGGCGTCTGCATGGACAAAGGGTTATCTGACGCTCCTAAAAGCTAGTCCATAATGCACTGCAAGTGTGTTGTTGTGTGGCATTACTGCGTGAAATGTGTTTACATTTATGATAGATTATGACAGAGTACATCATCTGTAATGCCTATGCCCATAAAGGAAACAGTCCAGTGTTTTAGTGCCGTCTTTAAGACAACAGTAAATATGTTTTAACCCAGCAAACTACAAACATTTCAAAACATAAAGAAATTTGCGACTACATCAGTGTGTCAATCCAATTTCTAAAAGTAGGGTTGGTTGTTTTACAATATAAGATTCCTAAGGATTAATTTTTGCTACACAGTTCCTTTGCAACAGAAAGCAGTTCTTTGTATCTGTAATTTCCCACAGCACCTATTTATACATAAAGTTACACAATGTTCACTGGCTTACTTCTTAAGGCTATTGGTCATTATGGCTACTGACCCCACCTCACTCACATCTTGACCCCTTTGGGAAGCTCTTTGTTCTCCACTGACTTCACTGAGAAAGCCATCCAGGGTGTTTTGGCGACCGTCAGCGGACTAGAGAGAGCTTTCCCCTGGTCAGGACAGACACAAAGCCCTACCCAGCAAGTCGCCGAGGGGAAAAATCGATCCTAACTGCTGGGGATCAATAGCAATAATGGTGACGCTCTTGTTTGGCCCTGACCTAACGGAGACAGATGAATAGCATCTGGGGAGCTTTACTGCACTGGCTGAATAGCGGCTCGAGCGCAAGCAAAGGAGTGGCTGCCCTGTTCCTCCTCCACTGTCACTCACATTGACAAGAAGCTTCTGGCTTCGATGAGAATGTTTGTTTAGCTGTGCAGTCTGTTAACTGGCTCTGTGGTCACGATAATTAACTGGCTTTCGACTCAATGTTGTGCTTTGACTTTCTGTTTATGTTGTTTAGCATTGAGGATGTTTTTTTAAGCATTTGGTTTTGTTTTGTTTTAATAGTATTTTGTAATCCCTTTGCAGTAGGGTCACTGAACACCAGTTTTTTTTTTTAAATGGCACATTTACTTTTAAGAAAGGGAGGTCCTTGTCTCGTGTCAGTCATGGTTTTAGTGTGCTTTTCATTTGATGGTTGTAATCACAACTTATCACAAGAAAGTCAGACAGAATGACTGCTGGCGCCTCTAAAAATCTCAAGGAAATATTTGCAGTAGGCAATGTAGTGCCACACAGATGGCCTGTGGTTCTGTATAAACTAAAGACACTGTGAGTGCCAGCTGTCAGCAAACCTTATCAACAGTCTGAACACCGACTGCTGTCAGTCCCCTTAACTTGGATCTGCTCTGGTGTGATCAACTCTGAATGGGAAACCTGAGGAATGACAAGGAATTAAAATGCATATGGTGATGTTTTCACCTATCTGCTCTGTGTGTGTGTGTGTCATTCTGTGAGAATATAAATGGATTTCACTATTTAAATTGAATGGGGATTCTAATTTCTTCTTCCCTGTAATACACACACACACACACACACACACATACACACAGAGCAGATAGGTAAAAACATCACCATATGCATTTTGGAAAAGATGTTATGCACACACAACATCCTTTCCACCAAATTCTACACAGTCATGACTATTGACAGTACAGTAGAGAAGAGACAGTACAGAAGAGACAAGCAACCAATGGAGCTTGTTTTTTTCATGTCCTGGGCAGCTATTTGAGTAATTAGTCACTGTTCGTTAATTAATCTCACAAATCTCATTTATCTTAGCCCTGGAGTACTGGAGCCGATCAGTCAATACCTGATTTATCACACAGATGTTTGTAGGAGGCAAGCTCAATTGACTTCCGACAGCAGAGAGAGAGAGATGATGTTTATGCGTGTAGGAAGGCTGGGCAGTGCAATCAGTGGTTGAAACCGGTACATGAGAAAAACAGCATTCATTTTAGGAGGACTATGCCAGGAAAGCGTGTTTTCTGAAATTGCACCGCAACATTGTGCTGTGTTTATGCATTCACCGAACTGCAGTCCGTTTCAATTATGGTAATCTTTTCCCAGAAGTCTTATGTCAGACAGGTTAATGACCCTCTAATGCAGTCATTGCTTCTCTGAAGGGAAATTGTTGGGGGGGTATTTCCTCTCCATCTTACAATCAACATCCTTGGATTTTCTCCTGACATGATGGGTTTTGTTGACCAATCTGCCGTCTTTTAGTCTCATTGCAATCAGAGCTTCTCTCTCTTTTTGGCTCACATCCTCTCTTTTTCAAACACGTATCTCATTGTGACTGACATGCATGTCTGCTGTCTCAGTGCTCTGTCTTATTTCGGCCTTCTCCTTTCTCTTGACAGAGACTCCTTCTGTTTTGCGTTAGCGAGGATGAACCTCTAAAGCTAGCTTGTCAGAGGAAGCAATTAGAAGAGGAAGTGGATCCTGGATGGGTCTCATCCCTCTGGTCCAACTCTCATGCAGAGGTCACTGCAATGGGTGCTGGGAGCCAGAGAACTGGGGAAGGTTTTGGACCTACTAGGCCAGTTTTGAGACTCATGGTGGGGAGCCAAGGCCTTAATGTAGAGGAATGTACGGGGGTAGGAGCTTTTAGTCTTGACCATAGAATCCAGACATCCTGTCCCATTTTCGCAAATCTATGTAATATTGTGTCTGCTCACACTTGCTTTTCTTTGACATTTTGTCCAGCTCATATGTGAGCAAAATCCCTGCTTTCTAACTGCTCCTCTGAAATCAAACAATCTTGTGCTTGTGTTTGTATTTCATGTGACTACCCCCACTTACACTCTGTATTTAGAACCTCACTGATTGTTCTTTGACTTGTTTTTTGGAACAAAAGAACAGCTGAATGTTTGTTGTTGTTGTTGTTGTCATTGTTGTTTACATGTTACTGTGAAAATTCTAATTTCAGTGATCACCAAGTAACAGGGTACTGTTTCATAAAACAGTATGAATAGGTTTGGTGGAGCACAGGTACAGAGTCCTTCTTCCATCCTGACAGACAGGCCTAATGACACCACAGACAGCAACATAGTAACTGATTACTGAAGGGCCACTGGCAGATTCAACAGGTCACTGCTCTCTCCTCCCTTCACCAGCTTGCATGGCTGAGCGGCAGTGCCCGTGTGTGTGTGTCTCGGTCTGCCCAGGTGTGATAAGGATGTGTATATGTGTGCGTGTTCTTTGACTGCAGGTGGGTATGTGCCTTTGTGATTTTTAATATGTGTGTGTGCGAACACGTGTGTGTGTGTGTGTGTGTGTGTGTTCATGTGCCTGTGTGTGTGTGTGTGTGTGTGTGTATGTGAGTGTGTGTGTGTGTGTGTGTGTGTGTGTGTGTGTGTGTGTGTGTGTGTGTGTGTGTGTGTGTGTGTGTGTGTGTGCTGGACTCCACTGGCTACCTGAGTAAGGCTCATAGTGTTCCAGTCGGCTGCTCTCAGGTGAGGCACACGTGGGATCCTCTTACTGCACACCCAGCTGGCTGGGGAAACGATCTCCATCTTTAAAGTTTAGCCGCATATTAGACTACTGTTACACACTCACACACACACACACACACACACACACATACACACACACACACACACACACATGAAAGAGGATAGAGGGACAGTGTGAGCTGGGAGAAGGAGTTTCTTTAAAGCCATATGTGCACATTGATTAATAAAGATTCAGAAAGAGAGAATCAAAGTGCAAACGACACAGAGAGAAATTGAGACCAGAGCACAGAGAGAAGGATTTTTGGCAAGAGTACAGCAGAAGGGAGGGCAGTGTGTGTTTGTGTGTGTGTGTGTGTGTGTGTGTGTGTGTGTATTAAAAGGGGGTGTAGAGGTGGGTTGGTGTTAGCCCCCCAGCTGAGAGTTCACAGAGAGGTCCAGCAGCTGTGTATCTCCAGGGAGCTGAGCAGAGGCTTCTGGGTAGTCCGGCTCACACATGCCAGCGCTGAGCGAGTGAGTGAGAGAGAACCACAAGGGCAGCCCAATGACTCGTCGCCCAATAACCCCTCTCAATGTGCCCGCTCCCTCTGCCCAGACCATAATATGCATGAAACAGAAACTCCCTTATACTGTTATCATTCCTATTTACCCTCTGAGAGAGAGAGAAAGAGAGAGCAAGAGAGAGAGAAAAAGAAACAGATGAATCAGGAGTCACGGGTTTGTCTCCTGCCTCCCCTCATGAGCTTCTCCTTTCACATATATTTTTCCTCTCTCTCTCTATCTCTCTCCTCCCTCTCTCTTTACTGTTCTTCCTCTTTTTTATATTTATTTCAGTGCTGTTGGGCATCCTGTGTGATCTAAAGGACTTGACGCCTGTGGACATGTGTGTGTGACGTGTGTGTGTCAGGGGTGACATTTTGACGATGGCCCCTGTGCCCACTAGCATGACAGGGCCAGGAATGTGCATCAGAGATGACTTCATGACGGGGCTTCCTCTTGTGGCTGGTCAGGTTACATCTCACTTCACAAGGCTCCCTGGGGTGGAGGGGGAGAGGGGTTGGAGGTGCTGAAAAGAGAAGGAGGAGGAGAGGACAGAAAAAAGAGAGACAAGGGGAGATGAGAGGGGACAGAGTGAGGGAGGAGAAGAAAGGAGAAAAGAGGTGTGGAGAGAAAATTAGAGGAGAGGAGAGCAATGGAAAGCTTAGCTTAAAGAGAAGGACAGAAGAAGAAAAGAAGAAAGGAGGAAAAAAAGAGAAAGGAGAGAGGGCTGGGGAGGAGAGGAGTGTCGAGCGGAGGGAAAGAAGATTTCACAGGAGAATTACACACTGTAAAGCGCATCGTAATCTCTAACAGACTCTGAGGGTATAGAGTTGTTCAGATTTGAATTGTTCCCTTTCAGTGTGTGTGTGTGTGTGTGTGTGGTGGGTGTTTTTCATGGTTGAATCTCTCCAGTGCAGACACATACACTCCCCAGGAGAGATGAAGTTAAAAAGTGAAAGGGGTGATAAAGAAAGTTATACCACCAGTGAAAGAGTTTTTTATACCTCTCTCTGTCTCTCTCTCTCTGTCTCTCTATCTCAGTATTAAGTCCATGAGCAGAGAGTCTTTTGGAACCTTTCACAACCAGAGAAGAAAAAAAAACATAGCCTCTGCCGTCTGTCCACAACTTGAGCAGTGTTTACCTTATTCAGCACTTCAGCTGCATATTTATTTGAAAGGCTCCTCGGTAAGCTTGGCTAAAGCAAATGTAATTTGCAGTAACTACTAACTGATTAATGATCGTCGTCCCGCCACTAGTTTCGATGTTTGCAATGGTTTTCTAATTTTATACATAATCTGCTATTTCTGAATCTCGGCCCTGATAATTCAGCTTTAAATAATGGCCAACGAAACCCAGGGCAAAGTGTGGCACTCCCTTGTGTAAACACACGTTTCCTTTTAGCTGGTGTTTGGGTGGGTGTGATTACTTTCCACTCATGGCTGTCCCCTCCTTCAACAAATGAGTCAAATGTATATACAGCCATATATAGAACATGAGGCAATCACAAGGGTATGATGAGTCTACCACCGCAGAGGCTGCAGTATTACAAATTGTGTGGGCTATTACTAACAGATACTTCCTCTGGCTTTTGTGGTTGGATATCGTTGACTGCTCTGTCACTTTTAAAATAACTTGTTGATCAAGAGATAAGATTAAACCAACAACAACAAAAAAGAAAAAAAAAATGTTCAACACATGTGTGCAAGTGCTTATGCACCCCTTGTCTATTCTTATCCTTGCTAGTTAGAAGTGTTCCAGCAACCTGACACTGCATAAATATTTGTCCAACACGGACGTGCCTCCATTCAGCCGATACTGTTAGCAGTAACACGATCACGACCCTACCCCCTCCACCCCCCATCCCCCGGCCTTCCCTTGACCACCGTGCTCCCCGCAAAGTAATCCTACCCAGTCCCTTGTGGTCATTATTGATAGCCTAGTAAGTGTTACTGTTACAAACCAATTACTATGTCATTAAACATTGATGGAATATACTACAAATATCCTTGCCACCACCTCCCACGCCCCCCAAACACACACACACACATACACACACACACACACACACACATACATCCTCATTTCCCCAACCAACCACCCCACCCCCCACCACACACACACACACACACACGTTACATGGTAATCAACTTTCTCCATTCTCACTACATACTTTTCCCTCCAGTACTTTCTCTGTCTTCCCATCTTGTGTGTGGCTTCACCCTTTCCATGAGAGGGAAGAGGAGAGGAAAATGACAGTTGGCTGTCTGTGGTGGCATAAAGAGATGGAGGAGGAGGAGGGAGAGGGAAAGGGGGGGCGTGGCGTGGCATCAGTTCAAGAGGTAAAGAAGTCAAGAGGTGAACGGCTTGTCCTCGTGGTGACTCTGGTGGGAAATCTGGTGACCCGGTAAAGTGATATTACACCACCGAAGAAGTGACAGGAAAAAGAAAGAGAGAGAGAGAGCGAGTTGCCACCTCTCTACATGTGGCGTAGCTGATGAAAGAGAGGAAAGAAATGTGTTACTAGGTTACTCCCTTTTATCTACACACACACACACACATCCACACACACACACACTTAATTTTTCACTCATAACATGATGTCACATTAAGTGATGGATTTTTGATGTATGCATGCATATGCATGTTGAATACATGTCTGTGTGACACAAATGTCTGGCAAGTGCCACTATACAAGCCACACACTCCAGATACACACCTCTACATAACCAAACATCTCACCTCTCCGCCCCAGCCCTACGTCACTGTAGCCCCAGCGCTAGTGCTAACGCATCCTTTGGTCTCTGACAGAGAAGGAAACAGGCATTTTCCTCCCCCAGGAAGGATGTATATGGATGTCGTCCTGGAGCTGTGAGAAAAAGCCGACCCACCCACAGGCCCTCAGTCCTTCTGGCTGTTTGTCCGCACACATGGAGTGCTCCCGAGGCATTTAGCGCACTAGCTGGGCTAAATCAGGGAGTAGCACTGGGAGCTAAAGTTAGCCCTGTGGTGTGTGCAGGGCCTGGCAGCAGAGTGCTAGCCTCAAAAGACACAGCTAGGCGGATGGTTTGTGTGGTGTGACAGCACTGCTTAGCCACTTGAAAGGGAGGAAAGGAACCTACTACTTTGGTCGTCATGGTTTCTGACGCCCACATGCCCCTCCCCCCTCCTTTTTTTGTTGTTTGAAATGTCAGTTTGCACAGTCTGTGTATCTTTCCCAGTAGTCTCCCAAATATCTTCCCACCTAAGTACACTTGAGATATATAACCTGATGCAATTAAAAATGTTAGAACTTTAGAAGTTGTTAAAACTTTTTTTTTCATTACAGTACTGAGAAAGTTATTGCCTTCAAGTAGGCGTGTTTAGGTTCTGGAATCTTTTGATGCAGGCAAATGCCAGCCCATTTGAATGAGTCACCACTCTACCCTAGACAATATCGTTCCACCTTTTTTTGTGTCACATAGTCCATCACTGTTGCTATGGGGCTCTCACGAAATGGTTCAAAGCAACTCAATAATTTTATTTTATCAGGTCCCAGCTGAGTTTTTTGCCAGCTTTGTGAAACAATTAGCATTTTATTTCATTCTCTCTGTGTGCTGTGTGAATGATAATGATATCCTCTCTGTACTGTTGCCCACTGCAGATGGAGGAGAAAGGTTGTAGAACCCAATAATGTAACCATTTCTAGATAACGTAATAACTGATGTAATCACAGGGATACCAGGAAATGTTATTGTCAATGAATTTTATGGTTAATCACTTCCAAAAATGTAACAATTCTTACTCAATCAATATAAAAAGACAATATACTGTAATTTCATAATAGTGTGTTGCTTTTACAATCCAATATATAACATTCCACCAAATGTTAGAGGGCAACCACATGCCTGGATTTCTGTGGAAACACAATGGCTATAGGCTTAGCTATTTGTCCCCATACAAAAATAGGTAGGCTACTCATAATTCACATCATCACAGCCTGTCTGTTAATAAGGAAAGATCCACAGAGTAGATCCACAATAGGTTTCCGATGCATTTACACTACTTGTCCCAAATAATACATCTTGAAACACATATCCCTCACCAAAACTGGAGCTATCTATGCCCCCTTTCGTGGTCCTCTGTCATTGGTGGAGTTATTACAATGTAGGACAATTATCACATTATTGTGCTCAGAAAAACGATGTGTGAAGCCAAAAATATCATAACGTAATGGAGATTTTATGACATTATTGGAAGGTTATTGCATAATCTGATCTTTTTACTGTTTTGATGAAGGAATGTTAGGAATGTTAAAACTAATTTTTGGGAGTAATTAAATGATCTGGAAATTATTACTGGGTTGTACAATGATACCTTTCTTATGGTTGATTCCTGAATGCATTAATGTTGCTCCATGTATGCATGTGTTCTTGGATATCAAGCATGGCCATCATCCTCTTTGAAAGCAAACATTAACTCACTTGAGCACCCAGAGATTTTATAAGCTGTATTGCTCTGCTCTTGAGCACTTTCATTAGCATGTGTTATGGCACAAACGTAAAATATAAATAAAGATTAAATTAATTGAATTGAATTAAAAATTAAAAATGTTCCCCAAAGTTCCGTAATTATTATGGTCTAGCTCTCTGCTGAACCAGTGAAACACATCTCATAAAACTCTCATTATAAAAGTCTACCAATTAGCATTCTCCTCAATCACCCTTCTCCTCAACCTCTCTCTCTCTTTTCTCTCTCTCTGTCATCATCCATCTCTAACTTTTTCAATATTTCTCTTCCCCCTCTCTTTATCCTACTCTGTCCTATCATTCCTGGCCTGCAGTTTCCCTGACACTCCATGGAGGAGGGGGAGGACAGATAGCCATTAGCGTTAGCACATTAGCCAAGCACATGCTACCACTGAAGTTTATGGAGATTTATGGGTCTCCTCTCACCTCTAATAGCCTCCCACCACAGTGGGCAGTCCTGCTAGCACCAAGACTAGGGCTGGTCCTTTTCCGTCAGGGCTGCTGCTGATAATGACCAAAGCAGGTGGGGCTGCCACATTGTTTACGTCTGGTCTTTATGGTGGCAAATGGCGTCTTCACACCACCAGGGCAGGAGTTCAGAGTGGGGAGACAGAAGAAGAAGAAAAGAGTTGGAGCTTCCTCTGTGGGTCGTAAAAGTTTAGACCGTCACACCTCAACTTGGACTTCAGATGACAGGATGGAGGAGAAGGGAGTTGGAGGGAATCTACAGGAAAGAGCTAGAGAGTATCAGTGGAAAGAAGGAAGTAAGAAAGTAGCCTGTTTTCAAGGGCAGCCATCATTCTAAAGAAATAGATTATATTTTAAACCTTGCCAAAGACAATGGCAAGATTAAGACTGTGACCAGAACATTTAAATTTAGCCAATATTAAAACATGCCCATTTTTACTTGTATTGATCATGATCAATGCTACAAAATCTAGCTTTGAGCAGAAAACATCAGTGGACAGTCTTTTTCTCTATCTTTTCAGTCTTTTAATAATTTGTTTTAATAATTTGTTTGAATTTGTAAATTCAAGATATAAATTGTTGTCCGCTCCCCTGTGACAATGATTAAAACCCCAGTTATAATCCTCTCAAAAGAGTCACGACAGATGGAGTTTTGTATGGAATCTATTGGATCTGGATTGTGTCTCCCAGTTATGTCACCACCCTTAAAGCTGCTTGAGCTCAGAAGGCCATGTTCACTTGTATATATATATATATATATATATTTTTTTTTTTTTTTTTTTTTTAAGCTGCCATCTAAAACATAGCATAGCATGTCTATATATGACATTCAGCTGCCTTTCAGTACTTTGTCTAGATCTGGATATTTGTGTGATAGGTTCCTGGGTTGAGTTGTTCATTGCTTTAAGTTGCTCAGCAAAATCACCAGTTTGAGGCATGATGGGAATGGGACTCTCACACACTTTGCTTTTGTCAAGAAGGGAACACCAGGTCCAATTGGACTGAGATGGCATTTCCCTAGGTGATTTGTCAGCCACTGGTCTGTTTTGTAAAAATGCTGGCCAAAATGCTGGCCAAGTTTTACTGTCATGCCGAGAAACTGCTGGGCACACACTGGACCAATCTGGCAGGATTCAGACACAACTTAACAACAGTGAGCTGAACCTGGGAAACTGCTACAATGTTTCAACTGGACTTGAGATTCGATGAGTCGGCCAGCAGCTAGAGCTTGTTAACTTCTTGAAAGTCTTACAAAAGTAATTATATTAGATTTAATAGTCATATTTATAGATATTCATGAATGTTTTTGTACAGGGCTCAGCATGTAAGAGAGGTGACTCTCTAGACATTTTAGTAAACATGTAAAGGGACAAAGTGGAGGTTTGGATTTCTGCATCTGGCCAGAACCCTCCCAGAGACCCAGTTATACATTAAAAAGGAGAGAAATCAACCTCACCAAGCTATTTAAAGTTACACATCTCACTCTGCCCCCCCCTTCAAGCTTGACTCTAAATGTTAAGAAATGTCCTAACAAGCCCTCATGATAGAAAAAAATGGAAAGAAGAATCACGTGATGTTTTTTTTTTTCTTCTTCTTTTTTGCCTTCCTGGTTGGGCCATTAAAAATCAGGTTCATAATTTTTGCAGCAGAACATATTCCTTGCTGCAGCTCATCTGATGAGTCGGAGACAGGGCTGTCAGGCAGGCAGGCAGGAAGTGCAGTAATGACTGGGTACAGCTTGGGCACTTAGGGTATGAATATTGGATCCACCCAGATGAGTGCACTTCTGCGATGGCTGAACCTGTAGCTGCATGCATGCACGTTCCTAGCACAGTCCTTGCAAAAACAGAGCTGGGCCCCAGCAATGCCTTCAGCTGCCTCACTGACTGACTGTGTGTGTGTGTGTGTGTATGTGTGTGTGCGTGTGTGCGCGTGTGTGTGTGTGTGTGTGTGTATGACACTGGGGACAGATGAGGTGTGAACTGTGCCACAAGCAAACATTTTCATGGTATAACTGTGTGTGTGTGTGTGTGTGTGTGTGTGTGTGTGTGTGTGTGTGTGTGTGTGTTGGTTGTACAGGACACAGGCACAAACAGACAGATGAGGTGTGAACCACAAGCAAGCATTTTCTTGGTAGAATTGGCTAATGATCAGTGTCTGAATGTATGTGTGAGCATTCATGAGAAAGAAAGGAAAATACAGAGAAAAACTGACATACAAAATATAGCACAGTGAGTGGGTGTATATCTGAGTGTGTTGTGCTGTGTGTACATGTGTGTGTGCATGTGTGTTTGTGTTTATGTATGTGTGTGTGTTTGTGTGGTGTCTGGATCAGCAAAGGTAGACGTGTGGGTGAAATGCATGGCAGCTGTGTGTGTGTGTGTGTGTGTGTGTGTGTGTCTGCGCGTGTGAGTCATCGTGTCTGCTGAGTGGGACGGCATCTTTGTGTTTGTGGCATGGCTTATGCATGTGGGCCACATGAGAGATAAGCACATTGTTTACCAGACATGCCAGCCACATGGGTGAGTGAAGCCAGTCAGAGCCCTTTGATGATTAAAGGTGTCTTATAGGACTGACTTAGGGGAATCTCCTGCAGACTAATGGAACTCTCTATTTCTGTAAGTCTCACAGAGAATCCATCATGTTTTTTTCATAGTGTACATCTGAGCTAAAGTTAGACAAGGCTGGGTGAGACGAGGTTCTCTAGTCCTGTATGATGAATCACTCTTCTCTTCTGAAGCAGAATTGTCGTTAAAGGTGTTCCTTCTCTGCGCCAGTGAATTAATGGCTGACATGTTGAATGAAAGCCCCGGGTGTGTCTTTATGGAGTGATCCCTAGGGATCAGCACAATCAGTGCAAAGAATAAGGGAAAAAAAGGAGAACTACAGTATGTGTCTGCTTGCATTATCATTATTATGTAAAACCCCATCAGTAACATTTGACAAAACAATATGACAGCTCTGACATACAGATGTAAATGTTTTAATCCATAATAATAACAATGATAATAATTAAAAGAAAAAAAATCTACTGGAGCCACTTGCTGGCTTTGGCATTTCCACTGGCTTTCTTTTAATAGCTTCTCTGAATGTTCACACAGTTTGTCTAAAAGTCTCCAATGGGTTTCCCCTGTTTTCCCCCTGTTATATTCCCCAGTCACTGACTCAGAGCCTGCCAACCCATGTTGACTGGTGGCTTAAGGCCAGGTCATGTGACGCATGGTACTCCATCACTGTCCATGTTGTCAGATAGCTCTACTTCACCCTAGAGCTGTGATTAGGCACATTGTCAAATCTAGAAAGAAAAAAAAAACATGCAAAGGACCTAATGGTCCACATAAGCACAGTCTAACAACTGTCAGAGGGGGTCACATTCCTAGAGATCCCATTCTTCTCTTCAAATGGGCTGTCATACATCAATATCCCCCACGTCAATCTTCGTATGTATCTGCTGTTTCAGAGTGTAGTTTTGGTAACGTTTTACTTGTGGGTGTCGAGATCACATGAGTCATAAACATAACATGACTTATCATAAACAATAATGACACTACATTAATGACACTTTATTCATGTTTATGACTGTTGTCATTAAGTGTCATTCGGCTTAGTCAGTCTACATCCCAAACAGTGTCAACTTTACATTACACTCAGTGCTACCATAGTTTTTAACCTTTTAAAGAGACGGCAGTGATTCTTTATTTACACAAGCTGAATGGATAGTGATGAGGATGAAGTTCATTATTTTCACTGCCTACATTTCATTCACATTCTATATGGCAAACATCTTTCTCCACTCGAAAGTTATAAATCCATAGATCAGCTTCATAATTGATGGCGACTCAGCTTGAAGTCTTTTGGTCTTGCTCAAGAAATTTAGACAGGTGTGTGTAAACTTTTGACTGGCACTCCAGTTCACAAGGCAAAGAGCCTCATTAAAGGCATAAGCAAAGCAATTAGTCTAATGGTCTCAGCTTTCCACAGCAAACATGAGCCTGCGCCGGATTTCACGAGGCAAGGGCCAGCCTGGATAGTAGATAGAAGTCCCATCTGTTTGGATTTGTGCATTTGTGTGTGTGTGTGTGTGTGTATGTGTGTGTGTGAAAGAGAGAGAGAGAGAGAGTCATATTGGGATGTGTTTTAATGTAAGTGTGTGTGCGCGCATGTGTATGTGTGCGTGTGCACCAGTGTAGGTGTATGTTTGAATTAGAGTGTGAGCTGCTGTGTATGTGTTTATGTATGTTTGTGTGTCTGTGTGTGTGTGTGTGTGTGTGTGTGTGTGTGTTTCCTCATGCATGTGTAAAACAGGAGCTTTATAAACAACCATTGCCAGATTCTAGCTGCCTTGTGTCCTGAAGCCACCCTTTCCCTGTGCACATTCATCAGCCAGAATAGCAAAGGCCAGCTCTCCCCCTCATCATGCTCTCAAATGCCACCCCTATCTCTCCCGCTCAGCCTGACCACTGCTGTACACCCACCACACAAACACACTCATGTGGACACCTCAGCCAAACAGATGTCACTCCAGTCACAGCATCTTTAAATGACTCCTAATGAACGTGAAAGAGATACTGCTGAGGAAGGGGAGTTGGACAGTCGAGGAGAGAAAGACCAGCTTGCTTTGAGATCAATGTTACTCCTGTGCATTCATGTTCAGAGAAAACAAAAAGGTGTTTCAACCAAGTGATGCACAGGTGAGAGCATGCCCAGGTGAACACTGCAAACTTCCACACGCATCGATCTACCTGCATCATCTCCAGTGGTCTGTGACAGACTAATTGACTGCAGTGTTGAGGGGGAATAAAAAAGCATAGCCCCCGCAGTGCTCTCGACTTTACACTTGTCACCTCCAATGCATTCCAGAGGTGCTCTCCTGCGGGTTGCGGTTTATTAGACACACCCACTGTCCAAACATGTGCGGTTTGGCTGACGCTCAGCATTCTCTCTCTCTCTCTCTCTCTCTCTCTCTCATTCTCTTCTCCTCTCTGCCTATTGCTTTTTCTTTCCTTGCACTTCCCTTCTTTCATCTATCTATCTATCTATCTATCTATCTATCTATCTATCTATCTATCTATCTATCTATCTATCTATCTCTATCTAAACAGGATGTAGAACTCATTCTTACCTGAAGAGGAAGTACAGCAACAGTTAAGTAATTCTGGTTTTGACCAAGCAGACTATACTGTATAATGTATAATCTATACTATATAATGTATACAATCAATATTTAGACCTTCCCTCTCTTTTAATCTCCTTCCATCTTCTATCGTTCTCAGTCTCTTCTATCGTAGCTCTTTTCTCTCTCTCTCTCTTTTTCTCATTGAAATGTTTGAGATGAAGATAAAAGAGACTGCAATCTCTTGATCAGCCAATGATCTGTGAAAGCTGATCTGAGTTCGCTTCAGCAGGGCACCCCCTCTGTTGTGACTGAGGAGCCGAGGAGTGACCGCACAGCCCTTCACCAGCCGTCGCTCTGTGGGCTGCTCGGAGACTCTGAGGCTCTGTTCGGCACTCAAGACAACCCCCCTGATGGACCCCCATTCCTGCTCCTGTAGCTAATAAACACCAGAGAGAAAGACTATCAAGCTTCTCCATCAGACACACTCTCTCTCTCTCTCTCTCTCTCTCTTGGCACACACACTCTCTCTCCTTTTCAATTGCTCTCCCTTTTTCACTCTTTCTCTCTCACACACACACTCTTCCTCTCTCTCACACACTCACACATCTCTCTTTCACCATGACAAGATGTCTCCCTGCAGTTTAAAAGGCTTTCCATTAGTATTTTACAGTTCAAGTACTAGATAGTCAAAATGTTGTCAGCCTATATTTTCCCCCTCTCTCTCTTCATATGTGTGTCTCTCTCTCTGTATGTGTGTGCATGTGTGTGTTTACTTTAAGAGACCATGTGAGTCATGCTCATGATCATACTGAGTTTTGTGTTTGTGTGTCTTTCTGAGAAATGAAGAAATGGTACCTGTACTGTGCAACATGTGCTTGTGTGTGTGTGTGTGTGTGTGTGTGTGTGTGTGTGTGTGTGTGTGTGTGTGTGTGTGTATGCATGTGTGTGTGTGTGTGTGTGTGTGTGTGTGTGAGAGAGAGAGAGAGAGAGAGAATAGTAAAAAGCTGAAATAATGGAACGTGTTTATGAAAATAAAGTCTATGATTATAGAGTACAGATTTGTACTCAGTCAGTACAGGAAACAACACACAGCTCCTGATTTGAAACATCAGGGAGTCTTGTGCACGTGCAGTGACTCATGGCTACAGAATAGCCAACCACGGCTGCCTAAGGGCCAGCTGACCACAGCCTAGAGTGTCCCTGACCTGCCTGATCCAGTGGGGATGAAACTATTGTGTTAAGTACATCACATTTACCCATCACATTCTCCTCAATTTGCCATCTTTTCATTTCAAGTTTATTTTCACGTGCCCCATTTGATTTACAGCTGGTTGATTTGCATCCTTCTCAAGTCAATTAATTTACATTCAATTTGATTCAATTCAGTTGAGATTTATTGATGACAAACATTTTTGCATTGCCATAACAGAACAGAGTACAATACAATGTAGAGTAAACAGGGCATTCATAAACAAACTGGTGTATGTGTGTGTGTGTCTGTGAGTGTATGTGTGCGTGTGTGTATGGTGCTTATCCGTGTCAAGATAGTCTTTTACTGTGTACCTGAGAAGGATTTCTCTTTGTCCTACCCCCATTCCCTCTCTTTGTGCACTAGATTATTATGCCCTGTGTGCCTGTACATGATTTAACATGGGTGTTTTCTTTTCTGGGCTTGGGGATGTTTAATCCATGTCTGTAAGAGGGAGCAGTAAATTATTGAAATGGTCTCTGTACATAGGGCCTCTCTGATTGGCTGTGGGAGCCAGTGTCTGATATCCCATAGGTCAAGGGAGTGGAATAGCTGGGAGTTCATTATGATGCACGGCGTATGTCTTCACTTAGATGTTCCGAGGTAGAAAGTTCAGGAGAAGCAGACAAAGATGAAGATGAAGAGAGAGAGAGAATGAACATGGAAAGAGAAAGAGAGAGAGCAGAGATGATGGAAAGAGAAAGAGAGAGAGCAGAGATGTGTGTAATGAAGGAGTGAGAGACAGAGAGAAAGAGAGTGCAAGAGCAGAGGTGTGTGTAATGAAGGAGTGAAAGGCAGAGAGAGAGAGAGTCAAGAGACAGGTAGGGGGAAGAAAGGAGAGATGGTGAGACCAGAAATGGAATGAGAAAGGCAGACAGAGAAGGAGGTAAGGGTAGGAGAAGGAAGAATGAAAGAGAGAAGAGCGACAGAGAGAGAGAGAGAGAAAGAACGCGCGAGAGAGAGGTATAGAAAATAGAAACCAAGCACTGAGTCGGTGAGCAAGAGCTTGAAGGAGACAAGAGTGGGAGTGTTACTGAAAGCGCAATAGATTTTCAGTCCTGTATTTTCACCTAATGGACACACACACACACACACACACACACACACACACGCACACAGACCCAACACCACACACTCGCATTAACACATACACTGTACAGTCTGTAAGGCTAGTAACTCATATCCACTTTTTACAGAAAGCCTCAATCAGTGTGTTTGTGTGTGTGTGTGTGTGTGTGTGTGTGTGTGTATGTGTGTTAGGCCTACTGAGTTGGTGAGTGATGGTTGATGAGCAGCTAGGTGGCAGGGTAAACAGAGGAGAGGAAAAAGTGAGCAGTGTGTGGGCTTGAGAGAGATGAGCGTGGATCTCCTGTGTGCACTGAGTTCTCAAACACACGCTTTCACACATTCTCCCAGCTTATATTTTATTTTGACTTTTTATTTTATTCTTTACTTATTTATTTATCCCTTATTTGACCAGGGAGTCACCTATACTGTTTGTGTGTGTGTGTATGTGTGTGTGTGTGTGTGTGTGTGTGTAGACAGCTTCCTGTGTATACTACTGCATTAAAAGCTACGCTCTGACCTGGTTGTCAAGGTCTCTCCAATGCAGGAAAAACTTGACTAGAGAGTGAATGAAAACTCACTGAAGCTTGTCACCATGCAAAGGGATATTTACTGATTTTCTACCTCCCCTTGAGGTAAACAACTGACTTTTACCTTTCTTCAGTTCATCCAGCCGTTGTCTCAGTCTCAGTCAGTGTTTTTAGCTTTAGGTTAGCATATTTTATTGAATCCTTTGGTTGCCACTAGCGTCTCACCCATTAGCATCTTGCTTTAAAGTGTCTACAGAATTTGCATATTTTTCCTATTTAACTCTTGACTCTACTGTGGTTACAAAGTGTACAAAGATTGATGGAAAATTAAATTTGATGATTTTCTGAACCCATATGTCATGGAACTCATCCTTGTGTAATAATTAAGGAACAGTGGCTTGGACTACTTGGCTTGGATCTATGCCTTGAACTATTTGAGTTCAACAAATAGTTCTGCAAGATTATTATGCCGGAATGAGAGTATAGTTCCATGTCATATTGGTTTAGAAGATCAGTGAATATAATTTTCCATCGGTCTTAGTACACCTTGTAACAACAAGAAACACTCTGTGGACACTTTAAAGGAAGATGCTAATGGGTGAGATGCTAGTGGCAACCAAAGGATTCAATGATATATAACCTGAAGCTAAAAACACTACCGTCCGACTGAGACAACGGCTGGATGAATTGAAGAAAGGTAAAACTCAATTGTTGACTAGGGGAGGTGGAAAACTGGCCAGGTTTAAATCATTTTTATCTCTCCACTTGTTTAGATATTGTGAAACAAGGACTGAATATGACTGCAAATCAATAAGGAACATCAAGACATCATATTTGTTAGGAAATATAAAATTACACAGATTACATTAAAATACAAACAGGTGTGTGGAAGGTGGAATGGTTGCTCATATTGTAAAATGTTACATTTTAATAAGCACATTTAATTCATCTTTGTAAACATGCAACAGATCATATCACAGTGACCCCTTTCTTGTTCTTCAGTGTAAACACTACAGTGTCAACCCCAACCTCCATCTTTCCATCATCTCTGTAATCAAGAGCATTATTCAGTGTGTGTGTGTGTGTGTATGTGCGTGCATGTGTTTGTGTGTGTGTGTGTGTGTGTGTGTGTGTGTGTGTGTGTGTTCTTGCCTTTCTTCTCTCTGTGTAAAGGTGCCAAATAGGGCGGAAGCAGGATGTTGCCCCCCTTGAGTTGCTGCTTTAGTCCTCGGCAACTCTGCCCGCCTCACTTTGGTTGTGCTGTGGTTATTACGAGAAGAAAAGTGCTGCTTCTGCCCCAAGAAAATGAGCTGAAAGGTTATGAGCAAGAAACGCATCACTGAGACACTGCCATTTAACTCATTCAGTGCGCACAATCATATAACAGCCCTACTAAGGCCTTGATATTAGTAGCCTCAATATATTAGGTCATCATTATTTTTTGGACTGTTTTAACTGAAATATTTGAACAATAGTTTTCAAAAGTTAACTAAAAATACTTTACAAAAAAAAATAATGAAAGGAATTTTTTTACTGTCACTCATGGTCAACCACATGGACACCATAGTTACAGTGGTGAGGAGACACTTCCCTGAGTTAACCAAAACACTGATAAACTAAGTGTCTGTAGACACTGGACTGAGTGGAGAGTGTCTTCATGGCGATGTGCTAACAACCATGGCATTGACAAATTAGCGCTTCCAGAGAGCCAGCTGCTGTCATATTGTGCCAAAGGCTAATAGGAGTGTTTTGCTCAAACTGCATTAATGAAGGCTTGGTCTCTGGGCTTCACCCCAGGAGAAGGGGGAGATTGAGAGAAAAGTCTTGGTGTCTGCGCAAAACAGTTTGTTGTTGTTAACTTTAATCAGTTGGGACAGAATATAGTTGGCAGGCCATGTGTTATAGATGAGCACTTCAATGCCATGATGAAGTATTTGTAATCATGCTCTTCAAGAGTGCATAAATATGTCCGACCACAATACAAAGTGTTTCCCGGCCCATCATAACACACACAACCTTGTGAGTGTGTGTGTGTGTGTGTGTGTGTGTGTGTGTGTGTGTGAGTGAATATATACTTGGGTGACTTTCACTTTCCACTGAGATGTGCGACTGTCAGCGAAAGCAGGACAGTCCTCACCGCCACTTGGGCCACGTGTTGTGCAACAGCCTCCGACATCCGCCTTCCTCAACACTGTCTACACACACACGACACACACACACACACACTCTGTCCGCCGCCAACTTGTCGCAACAGCCGCGCTGCGCCTCACAGGCTAGGGCATGATAAATGTGCATATTGTTCTCAGACATTTCCCTTTCTCCTGCCCTCTCCACTCGACTTGCGCAAGAGCAGTGCGATGAACAAGGGAAGGATGTCTCGGACGAGTGCGCAGGAAGAATGGAAGAAAATAAAACAAGCACCAAGTTCCTCCGTGTCAGGAGTGCACTGACGTGACAGATGGGTCCCGAGACGTTGAACGGTGACGTTTTACTCCCTAATCTGATGTCGTGATGCCATAGGGTGCCTCAAGGAGTTACAAGAGAAGACCTTGAAATACTAGAAGAGGAATGCACCTCCTGGGTTGAAGGGGGACTGAGTGTGTGTGTGTGTGTGTGTGTGGTGTTCGAGGGTCGCTAGACTCCTGTAAACAAAACAGTCGTTTATCCATAAACAACAGGTGAGTCGATGCCAGCGAGCTGCCACAGGCCTCTCAGCACCGCAGGCGGAGGGTGAGGGATGAATGTGGTGTCACTGCTGATTAATCTGGCCCTGTAATGAGCTGTGAGCCTGTGAGGAGAATACATCCTCAGTTTACACACACACACACACACACATGCTCTCTCTCCTATGCGTGCACAGTCACACAAACACACACACACACACACACACACATACACACACACACACACACACACACAAAGGATACCCTGAAATCACCCCCTCCACAGAAACGCATACAGTAGACTTACAGATAATACAACAATACACGACAAAATGTACTTACAAAAATACATACAAAATATGCAAACAAAAACTCACATGCACACACACACACACACACACACAAACACACACATCTTAATCAATAGCATCTTGAGCTCGAGAGTGAGACTAATTGTAGTCTCAGTGCTTAAATGCCGAATCTCTGCAGTGTATATATTCCAGCTGAGTCATAATTCATCTGAACATGCTTGAGTTCTCAGGCCTCCTGTAAGACCATTTATAAAAAGAACTGAAATGGCACCAGACCAGCAAGTAGCTCACTGAATTTCAATAATAATATGTTAAAGCAACCCTACATAATAATTCAGCACTATTAGAGGTATCATTTTAGTCCAGCAATTAATTTTGGGAGAAACAAAAGCATTATTCCCACCAGCCACTATATACCACAAATTTCTGGGTGCAAGGTAGGAAACCAGCACAAAAGAAAACCTTTCCAGTATGTCATTGCTGACTGTGTTGCCATCAAAACACCAATTAACATGTTTTAGCAGTACAGTATGTTTGGAACGCTTTCTGTGTCTTTTAGATATCTTGTCCACTAGTTTTACAGTGAAAAAAAGTTATCTTTTATATCACAGTGTCGCTTTAAGTTTAAATGTGAAAAAAGAAAAGTGTCAATTGCTTGGACTATGTTGATACTGGGTGTTATTGTGTGCTGCTGATATTGTTCACTGAACTGTTGAATCTGACCCACTACCTATTCTGATTTAGTACTTCAGTATCAAGCTGTCTTCTATTTTCTTGTCCTGTCTCTTCCAATTGGAATGAGGAACTGGACACTGGCTGCACTTGGTCACACAAAAGTGGAAAAATCCACCTCTCAATGTCTGTGTCTTACTCCTACACAAGAATTTCTTATTGCAATTCTTTCCCTCCAAAAACATCCACTGGCATTTTTTGAAGTCTGATTTCCCGTGTGTGTGTGGATACATTTCTATTGATCAGCCCTATAAATGTATTCGGAAATACTTCTTTATCTCTCTCAGGCTGGCCTCCATTAAGGGCTCCAGTGCGGAATCACATTCCCCGTGCTGAACTCGGGAGGACATGCCAAACACCATAAAGCTGTTTCCGCTTCGCAACGCATGCAACAGATCGCTCTAGTTTCGTGCTATCACTAGAGGAAGACACTGTCAGGCACTCACTCTCTCTCTCTCTCACACACACACACACACACACGCACACATTCACACACACGTACACACACTCTCTCACACACACATATGTGAACACACATGCACAGAAGGTCAGAACACTATCTGGTTTTCATTTAGCCAAAGCCCCGCTGGCTGGAATTCT